>JAGXEW010000319.1:0-166105 GCA_030684275.1 Acipenser oxyrinchus oxyrinchus | reverse complement strand
CCAAGACATCCAATTACACCTTCCTAAATGTTTGGTTTTCATTAGAGCAGCTACATACTTGGAAGATTTTTCATAGCAGAACAGTTTTGTGTGATGTGGAGTGTTAATACAACAAAAGCATAGTAAGTGGCATGTTAACCTTTTCATATTTAGCAATACTGCTGCACTGCCTGCAAAGTTGCCTCTTGTGGTAGCTGTGAACGATTGTACATTTGTTTTGTTACACAAGTACCTGTTGTAATTTAGAAGGTATAATATTGGTTTCTGCCACATCTATGTAAAATGAGGTTATATGCACTTTAAAGGCCATGCAGGGTTCAAACATAAACTATGCTTATCAGTTCAGTACTTTTACCCTAGAGAAAGAAAAAAAATCCTCTTGCCAGTTCAGTACACTGTGAACTGTACACATTGAGGATATGAGCCAGATTTATCAAGGTCCTTACACAACTTTTGTTTAACATTTAATTAACCTTCCGAGTTGTTTATTTGTTTTGCAAGATGAACCGTGTTATTTTACTGAAACAAACAAAAATAATGGAGCAAATTGTGTTTTGATGAAAAGTCGATGATAAATCAGGCCCTATGTGTTCAATATATTGAAACATACTGTATATCAATTTGTATTTTCAAGATATATAATATATGTTTAGAATATTTCATATATTATAAATGTTCAACATTTGAATTGTAAAGCCATAGATTTAAAATGTATGAATCACAAGGCACCGCATTTAAAATATATATATTAAATTCTTCTGAAAGCTTGGAACCTTATGTGAGTTTTTTTTTTTTTTTTACACAACTTTCTAATAGCTAGACCTACGGAAAAACCTGGTTAATGCACACCATCCTGTATTGCTACATTTTCCGATCAGGTGGTGATAAAACCTACAATTTCAATTATGTCAGACAGGGATGAGGTGCAGTTTGGAGGGGGGGGACAAAACGACTACATGGGGAGAGTTAATATGAGCTGGAGTAAAAAATAAGGTGAAAAATGACATGGTTATTTGTACCTGACAGAAGTTAAGAGTTTCTCCCTGAGGCAAATCAACTCCCTGCAGACTGAAGGCTAGATTCTCCTCCAGCCCCATCTCACCTTGTGAGTACATGCTGTGGAGCGACAAATGTTCACTCAGCACACCAGCCGGAGCGCTGCATCGGTTAACATGTTATTGATACCACAAGGCTGTGGTGTGAGGAGGAACGCGAACCTCCTGATAACTAGACTCCTGAGACTGCGCCTACAACCTTAGGGTTGCTAAATTGTTGCAGTTTGACCTCATTGGGTGCATCATATCAATAACAGTGATGGCTGTACAGACTGACCCAGCTGTTTTGTGCACTGCAGTATTTAAACCCAGTCCATATGGCTTTTAATAAAGTCGTACTTTATCAATTTCAAACAACTTCTTAGAAAAATATATATTGCTATTACCTAATAGTGGTTATTTTTTATCATTATTATCATTCAGTCTAGATAATTGTTGAAGGTTACCGGGTGACCTACAGTGTTAGCTTAATACAGCCTGCATACAACGGCCAACCCAAATAATGAGTTTCTTTTTACAAAGCCAATCATGAGAGACCAAGGAAAGATTAACAATTGAATTGAGCATGGTTCATTGAATTGGGAATACATCAGCTCCTCTTAACTCCTGATGAAAGCAGGTAGCAGTGGTCGTGTCTGGTATCAAAAGGACTGGTCAATGCTTAATCAATAACATTTTAAGCAGATTTCAGCTAATAAACACCATAGCCCTTAATAACCCTTAAGAAAGTTTATCCTTGTAAAAGTATAGCAAAGTGTTGTGAACGCTTGGTAAAGCACAGATGGTTATGATAAAGCATATTAAAACTATGGTAAGCAGTGGAAAACTATGGTAAATGCATAGCATAACCATGGGAAACACTGCTGAACTGACATTGGCAGAGTTTCTTCTGTCCCTTATAAACGTTTCACAGTGCTGTATATTTGTTTTACAGTTTCCCAGGTTTACAGCAGAGCAGCCCTAGTTAGTACATGATGTAATTATATGGTAACATCACAGGCAGGCCATGTCCATGTAAGTACATGTAAGAGCAGAAACCATTGGTAGTTACCCAGTTATTACCATAGTATTACATGGTTATATGCACACCCTGTATCCTGAAACACATTTACTGCAGAAATTCCTCAATGTTCCAAATCTATCTGTTTGTCTTAGGTAATCTTTCAGTGTTCCAGCTCCGGCCCCTGAGCTGCATAGCACAGGGAGTTGCACAGCAAACAATGGGACAGTCTATGGTATACAGATGGGTGGCTCGCAATAAACCTGGGCTTGCTTTCATGGTCTGTTTTGGGCCTGTTGGCTTGAGTTCACTGTGCAATCAGAAGCTCTCTCCTTCTCCCTCGGTTCATCTGTGCCTTGTGTTGATGAATTAGTTAAAATACTATTAGTCCAGTGTTTAAGGTAATGTACGCTTGACCCCCAGTCTGTCTGAGACTGAAAGAGAGACAGAGAGAGAGAGAGAGATGTGAAACTCAGCCAAGCTTTAATTAAAAATACACTACACATCATTTTTAGACAAATGTAAAGATGTTATTTGCTAAGAATTTTACAGAAAAATGGTATTCCATGACAATGCATTTCTGTTAATAATGTTCTGATTAATAAAGAATGGGCCACATTTAATAGTAAACCCAGAAACCCGTAATATAAGCATGTCCGTCAATAGGGGAAGCAGCTAGTTGGTTAATGACAGGAACGAAGATGCAACACTACCTGTAAGCATGGCTTGCAAACAGAAATGTATTTAACCTTGTAGTGTAGTACCAGTTATCATGTTTTAATACATATTTACTGTAACGTGTTTCTTTCAAAACCACACATTCGAGACTTATATTCCAATAGTTATAACCACTTTAAGCAGCAGCAACACAACAGTACAGAGTTGCTGCACTCTAAAGTGTAGGTCTATAGCATGCCATCAGGCTGTTCAACGCTCAAAGATCTTGCTGATATATATTTTTACAGGCCCCATAGTAGGAAGCAGGCACTTTTATTGATCAACACAAACTCGCAAATAAATTAACTGAAAATGAAAGCTATGCTCCAGGGAGTTCAATATAACCTAAGCTCTTCAGGTGGTCATCAATTTTAATCAGGGCCTTAATGAAGTGGCTCATTCCGTGTGGATGCACATAACTCATAATGTGAGGGTACCTTCAAAAGACTAAATCATATCATTTTTATTTGTATTTAAGTTTGCCCCTTTCCTGCAATGTAATGCTTTTTTAATAAACTATACAAAACCTAATGGTCTCGGAAAAGTAAAATAGATTGACGCAGTGAAGGTTTTTTTACTGCAGATTTTGAATGTTGAACAGTCAGCCTGACTATAACAAGAAAGGTTGGAAGTTTGTACTGTAATAGTTTGTCTGCCAGGAAAAAAAAAACATGTCCATGACTGTACTGCACTGTAACAGGACCAAACTTTTCAGAAATGTTTGCCACAAATACCAGATTCTAAACAAATATATGCACTCTATAACATGAAGAAGAAGAAAAAAAAACAATGAATATATATTACAGAGAATACAATTTAAACAAGATTCAATTGAGGGTAACTTAGAACCCTGTTTCATTCATAAACTCAAACTTGGCTCCTCTTCTTGCAATTATTCACTTTAAAAGTTGTATTCAGTTGTTGCATTTTATTCTTTTAACCTTTTTGTAGATATTTCTCATCACAATTTTGGCTCTTCTCAATTAAAAAGAACAATAGGTTCAAATGCCTTAGACTCAGATGTGGAAGGGAATTATGGGAGTTGGGGCAAGATATATATATATATATATATATATATTCTTGCCCCAACATCCTTACACCACTGGTCAATAGTCTCCATCTGTCACGTGACTGGTTCACATCACTGTCAGTCCCGCCCCTTTTCAAAGGAACGCCTTTCTCCCCTGCAGAGAAAATGACAGAACACCGATTCTGTGAGTTAACAGAAAATGAATTACAAAACATACTACAAAAGAAAGATGCTCCAAAAATGGTTATTAAAACGTCACTGTCTTCTGACTTTCTGAAATTCAACTCGACGAAAACAAATATGACAGGCGGGATATAAACTGGATTATGCAGCAGTCTGCAAACCAGACGGAGGCGGAGAAAAACTTTGCTAACTATATATACATTTTCTGTTATTTATTTTTATTTCAGCTATATTTAAACTATCCAACCTTACCTCACCTATTTTCTTGACTGTTTTCAAAAATGGCCACTCTAGTGCACTGGGGTTTGAGATATGTGCTTCAAATCTGTGCTCTGACTTTTCTTTTCCATACCATGAGTCATGGATCGTTATACCTGTTTGATAATGTGAGGAATAATATTTATACTAGCCATGCACTAGAGCAGCCATTTTGAAAAGAGCTTTGAAACAGAGTTCAAAAGGTATAAGTGTAAAAGTTGTCAGGATGTTAACAATGAAAATAAAAATGACAAGTACATTATTTAAACAGTTGAAGCAACACATGGGGACGGTAACGCTATATTATTCGAACCTGCTACTTACTCTTTAAAGCAGAAGATGAAGACCGAAAATATATATTTGGGAAAAAGCAGCCAGACAGTTTTGCACACTAACTAATATGAAAAAAAATATTATAAAATGTTTACCATAATATGTGCATTTGTTCTTTAGAAAGAAGTGGTAAGAATGTTAGGTAAGATTTAATGCAATTATGTTTGCTCCATGTGCTTTATGGAGTAATTTTCCATTTCCATTAATATCTTTTAACCCCCCACACACACACACACCTTTTGTGTGGTGCTTGTTCCTCCTCTGCTGCCTTAATTAGACATAAAAACTAGGATGTTGAGTGCTGTTAAATTGAGTGTTATTTTCATGAGCTTTTATTGTGTTATTACCCATATATAATTGTGATGGAATGCTGTATTTCCCCAGTCTAATTGGTTTTGAATAAATCAGTTAAAAAATATTTTTATTAATTAGGCATTTTCAAATACAAGGATAAAAAGATCCATTTAAAGCTTGCTGCATTTCAAATAGAAATTATTAAGACAACAAGTCTAGTTTGTGCAGAAAGGATTACATGAGGCTTTTAAAACCCTATCAGTGAAGTACAGTATACTTTGGCCAGCCAAATAACCGTATCAGACTTTAAATAATTGCTGTATGCATTATGTATATATTGCATCTTGGATAATTACAGTAATAGGAGTCCAGAAGACACTGGTATATTTGTTTTACATTCCTTTATTATTAACAAAGGCAATCAACTTAACCTTGATCTACCCTGGAAAGCACACGCACCTTATCAGCTTCAGTAGCCAATCCCTATTAAGGTGCGCTATCAACCTAGATTTCTATTGGACAATTCAAACACAAACGATAGTCATCAATACTTCACAGAAATCAAACTACAATCATTTTTATTATTTAGTTGTGTTTAATACACTGTTATCAATGTTATCAATGACCTTGTTTATCCCTCAACTACATTCCGCACAGGTTTTCTAATGAGCGTGACAACACATTCACAGGATGTATTTTGGCAGAGATGAGAATTTAACACCGTCCCTGCCAACCACATTTAACAGTAATACCAATATACAATTACTTTAACCAAAATAATAACACAAATACATTAAGCAATACTAATAAAATAATGCAAATAAACATAGGGACGTTCCCGACACAAAAAATATATATATAATCAACCAACGGGCTCTGAAGTGTCTTGGCCGAGCTCACTTTATGCATAGATGTCCCCAGTCTTCAGGTTATCTTATATCAGAATAGGATTGTTAGACTCCATCTAATTTCCTAAACATAAGAAATAAACATGTTTTAAATGTTTAAACTCCTAACACATTTTAAAACGTTTGTAATTCATCCCGTGCTTACAACATACATCACAATCGTTGAAATAACAGCAACACTTTGTTGTATTTAATAACAGTTTAATACAAGATAATTTTTTAGATTTATAGTTGGGACCAAATCAAAACTTTGACAACCCGCTAATCGCACTTAACAAAACTGTATTTAATAGAGTTTTCTTTTATGAGTAGAAGAAATAAGATACTTACAAAAAAAGAAAACGCTATTAAATACAGTTTTGTGCGATTAGCGGATTGTCAAATTTTTGATTTGGTCCGGCCAAGTTGACATTGCTTATACAGCACAATAAGAGACACCCTACATGTGATATATGCTTATACAGCACAATAAGAGACACCCTACATGTGATATATGTATAACTTGTATATGCAATCAATTCATCTAAAGAGTTTGGTTTTAATAGCTACCACTTGAAAACATAAACCTTTTTTTACATTAATTTAATTCACCCCTGTATGAAAATGAAAACAAACACTAACATCAATATATTGACCTGCATATTTTTGATAATGGTAAATGTTTAGACAAAATTCTATCAAAACCCTGTGCTGGACTATTATTCCTAAAGGTAGATAGAGTTTTCTGTTTTACTGTCCCTAAAAAGTAAATATGAGAGTCTGACTTAATAGAGAGGTTTGAATTGGAGATTTTAAACCATCCATTTCTCTGAGGCCTACTCATCGTGACCACTTTAGTATGCCTGACATGAAAGAGTAGAAATAAGTACAGCATATTTTGCATTTCATTGTAACTGTCAGAACCGGTTATTTATTTTGATTTGTCGGCTTTATGATTTTTGAACTGACAATTTTAAAATTCATCAAGGATGTTCTAATTAGCCCGAGGCTTTACATTTGCTTTTATTAAATCTGTGCAGCTTTTCCAATTGACTCATTTTCACCTTGTGTGTGTGTGTGTGTGTGTGGCCTAGAAACAGTTCGTTTATTGCTCCCACACCATTTAAAGTACAAAAATACAGTCTTCATGTTGGCCTGTCAACTAAAAACTCCACAATAAGATTGGTGGCATGTAATCTATTTGATAGAATCATGGGCAAACTTTGCTAGAAATGTTGTTCTATCTATGAGAAATCAAGTATTAAAATAAATACTCATCCCGCTCTAGACCCAATATAAAAAATAAGTGCTCCTAAAAGTACCCTTATCCTAGATATACAGCACAATCCTGCTTTTATTGACATGCAGCTGATGGTTACCCAAACCACAAGAGTAATGCATACAACTAGCATGTGTGCAGACTTATGAATATGAAACAGTGATCATTAGGTGATAAACTAAACATCAGTCATTCGGACTAACCCCCTAATGACTGATAAAGGTATGTTTGTGTTTCCATCGATTTCCCAGAAATGTTATTTCCCTTGTGGCTTGTCCCATGGCAAAGCTTCCTGGTCAAATTTAAGAGGAATAAAAAGAAAGTGTCTTGTAAAGTAATCAAATGTGTCCTTTGGTCCCTACATTTAATCTGAATTTATTTTAGCCTTTCAACAGTAAGAAAGGTTGTCTACCTGGCCAATCGAGGCTTCTGTCTTTATTCTTCAAAAGACAACATTGCTGCCTTCATCATTTGTAATTGTGACAAGTGAATATCTGATGGAGAAATAAACAGGAAGAAAGCAGACATGTTTCAAGTGAATCACACTCTTGCATGGTTACATTTACAACAAGGCTCTGTTATTTTATCTACCTCACTTGCAATGAATTAAAAAGTGAGGGGCTGTGCAATTCGGCATTATAGAGAAGATCATTTTTGAAAAGGCTTTTGTGTTTAGTACAGCCTTCCCCATGCAGTTCACTCTGAATTTTATCAACAAGTGATCCAGCTTTTCTTTCTTTAAAAAGACATTCCCTACGTACTACTGACAAGACATCGGGGTCGGTTGGAATGATATGGTGGATTTAAACACAGCCTTATTTAAATAAGGACATTAATCCTTGAGTTTTCCTCCAGGAATGATTAATTGACCACCTTAACACCATTAACTCAATCAAATAATAAAAAAAAACACTGGAAAGAGGACTGCTAAAAAATCAGCTTTAGAAATTATTAGATTAGTTTTTAAATGTAGAAAAAAAAGGTTATATTTTATTGATTCAAACAGTGACTGGAGAATCCAAGGCTGTACACCTTTTAATAGCTCCATTAAGTAAGAAAATCTGAGAAATAATTAAGAAGCTCATTCTGGGCTGGTTTGTGCATGCTATGCTGTCATGAGATGGATCATTTCTCATAATTCACAACTCCCATTGTGCATCTTATTAATAACAAATGGCTGGGAGAAGTCAGAAATGAAATTAGGAGGCTAAAAAAAGAAAAAAAGACAAAATAGCCCATAGCTCAGCGATGCAAAGTCCTTCATTGACCAGGAAGTACCACAACCAAAACAATGGATGGGGGGAAAGCGAACGCAACAGCGTTCAACTGATTTTATTAAATAAATACAAAACAAAGGATTTAAACAAACACAAAACAAAACAAAAAGGGCACGGTGGCCAAACAAATAGAAATAAACAAATAAGCGTGCTGGTTTTACCCCAGCACGATACTTAGCAGTTGTTTCTCTTATTTGCCTCGCTCTCTCCGCTCCCGCACTCTCCTCTGTACACTCAACCCCGCAGCACGGACAGCTGCAGGTTCTTATACTCTGGCCGAGGAGTTAACTAGCTGTTAATTATCTTATTACCCTCGCCACAGTCTGCACGAAGTTTAGTAAGGATGCGTGACTGTCTAGTGACAGCTAGTTAAATAATCAGTAGCTGATCAGCCACGCATCCTCACGGAGTTTTAAATTATAAAACAATAACAAATACGCAGCTCTTTTATCCGCCAAACAATAATACAAAAACAGTGCACATATAAATATAGGGCGGGACACTCTGCCACAGGAATTTACCAACTTGGTCAAGAAAATTACTGAGTTTTGGTTTTGTATCCTTTTATCCAACAAACAATGATTTCTGTATTATCGTAAATAGGACATGATGATTTGTTTTTCTCAATTTGGTCTGTGGGGCTGAACTATCAACACCACCATGGTAATTGAATACAAGCATGGTCAAAAGACTTCGAAAAGTTATTCAAAAAGAAATAATACACATTATCAATTTCTGAAATACATAACAATATAATACTTGGAATCCTATAGACCAGCCATGTCCAAAGAATGACTCTTGATTCATATATGGATCATTGAGCTCCACCATAAGGCTCAGATCCCAATTGCAAAGTGTTTATGTATGTAGATTTGAAAAAATAATTAAAAGACCGTCGGTTGACTGGCAGAGGTGGATACAGACAAAATACATCACAACTGATGTGTTTAAAAATCTGCAATGTGTTTTCAATACAAAACTACTGGACCTGTGCCATCGTCAGTTTTGTTTTTCAATTCCATTTCTATTGTTTTATTTAGTAAAATAAACTTTGTTAGGTTTTTAAATATATAATAAGTCAGCCTTGGATAAAGGTGTCTGCTAAATAATGTAATTGTATGTAAAAATAATGTGATATCTTGTAACAATTGTAAGTCGCCCTGGATAAGGGCATCTGCTAAGAAATAAATAATAATAATAATAATAATAATAATAATAATAATAATAATAATAATATATGGTATCACGCAATTCTGGGCTATAAATCCAGCAATATCGAATAAGGCTGTTAAGTCTCTTATCACTATGCTAGAAACCGGGATCATGTGTAATGTCCACAAAGTAAACAAGACCTCTTCCAATTTCCATCTTATCTAAAAGACTGAAATTAGCACAGAGGAGAGACACTTTATCATATTACCTTTTCCCATATTTTGTAATCAACCAAGGGTAGTTTGGGCTCACAGTCTTGATAGTATCAAGCTGTTTTATAATGTATTGGAAGCCAGATCCCTTGACTGCCATTGACATCTCATGCTACTTTACTTCATGCAATCCCCATATCTTTCCCTGTGTCTGCTCTGTTCTCAGCAGGTAGATAAAAAATCAGTCCCAGTCCCAGGGGATCTGAAATAGCTTCCTTTGGAGGTGGGATGTATGGCTGGATGCAGTATTATTCATTTCCATGTTCAGGGATTTGTTTCTGATCGGGGATCTGAAGCGATGCTGCTGGGTGCAAGGTTTTTGGATGTTACATTCTCTTTTTAAAATGGACGGCTGTCTATAAAACTCTTCCCCCTGTCATACTGCTATAAAATATCAGTTATTTCTGCAAAGTGATTATTGTAACAATCTAACTGGATGGCCATTTGTTTTTAAAATTCTGGCTCTGTTCATAATCCTAACAAGCTGTAAACTAGTGGTCTCAAGAGTTGTCGCATAGGCAGAGGACAGGGTTAATGGACTTCAGGGCAGAGAATGTGGTCCTAATTCTGGTCCTGATTTTTGTTTCTTTCTCAGTTTTATCTGCCTCATTATTTCTGTGCTCTCAGACTTGACTGCATATACTCTGTACAGTCCCTGTATAATATGGGATCCCAGCCAACCACATTTGTTTAGCTGGCGCTTATCAGACAGCATCACTATCAAAAATATAATCTTTCCAAACATACAACGATTGTTGGCAACCGATGATTTAGTGCAATTCCAATATATATATATATATATATATATATATATATATATATATATATTTAGGTTAAGAAATCTCTGTTTGCAAGCCTTAATTTCGATAGATGCACTTGTATAGTTGTTTCACCTGAAGAGTTAAATTGTTTCGAGAAAACATTTTATATGTGTAAAAAATAAATAAATAAATAAATAAATAAATAAATATTTGATTTACAATTGAGTTACAAAGCACTCTTGAGTTACATATGGAATGGAGAATTTAGATTTGTCACTGGGATTAATTTAGTGCAGAGGGATTAACATTCTGGACAAGTGTATAACGATTATTAACGTTTGATCTTTAATTTCTGCCAGACAGATGGGGCCTCACTTTTAAATCTCATATTTTCATCCATTTATGCTGTTTGTGTTTGTTTGTTTTTGCCCAAGGCTAACGTTATCCCAAGAGGGCAGCGGGCCAAATGAAGCTTTAATCTGTGCAGCTGTGGAGAAAGCTCTGCTCTTACCATCTGAATGCTGTGGTGAAGCTCAGTGCAGCCACATAGGACTATAGCGACTCCAAGGTGCAACTCTAGAAACTGCAGTTCAATTGCAAGAGTTGCTTAGGAGGCCATAGTTTGGACAGTGCTGTTACAGTACTAGCCAAAAGTCCTTATCAGTTTCATCAGCTAGACCGGTTAAGGTTATTGATAACATTCTGAGAACAAAATTCTGGACACTTTCTTCATTTTACTCTCCAAGACACTTTTTATTAGCATCTCTTCATTTTGATTGCAAACTGCCTACTGTAGGGGGTCATTCCAGCTCAAGTGGTCCAAAGATAATCGTCTCTTCTTTTACAAGCAAACAATGCCTACCCTGGAATACGTTTTCTCCATCCCATGTAATATGCATCATCATCATCTTCAATCCACAAATGGAGGAAACCACATCTCTTGAGCTCGACCGACCCTGTATGGGATTTTGCCGGCAAGCTCTAAAATGGTAGACATAAGATAGCACCATTAGAAAGCAGACTTTAAATACTGGCTGTCCAATTAGTTACTGGATACTTGGCATCCATGATTACTTCGTTGGCTAAGATATTTTACTTCTAGCTCTGCATTCTTGTTTAGGAATGCTATAGGAATAAGCCAGGATAGTTTGCAACTCTTTTGCAGACCAAACAAACGTCCAGTGACTTCTCTAGCTGACAAGCTTTCCCTCAGGCTGCTAGTAGTATTCATTCAACTGCCAGCAGAGGACTTTTAAATGCATCAGTTCTAACACAAGTACAAAGAGACAAACTGGAAGTTGAGAAATGACATGCACAGCTATTTTATTTCTATCTCCTCTTTCAAACAATTGCAGGAACTTCTCCTACGAACAAATTATATATGTAGCAATGAGTTAGCCCCTAGAAATAATAAACAGCATACTTCCTTATGCGTTGGTCTCTATACTTTATTAGCAAGTTTTATTTTGGAACTTATATCCTGTATGTACACACACAATTGCAAGCAGTTTGCTTAACATTTTATTATAATAAAAGATTTTTGCAAGCAGACATCCGTTTACATTTTCCTGTAATCCCATCTTGAAGTTGACAGTCCTACTCCACTGTCTATCAGCTACGTATCTGTCAAATAGAATTTCCTTCTACTTCTGGGCAGATGTCCAATGCCTTCGTATCCATCAGGCTGTATGGCTCGATGAGTTTCAAAATGTAGTTATCACAATGTCTCTGTACTAAATCCTAGAGGTGACACATCATTATAGGTATAGGTAGAAAGGTTTGTGTGGAAAATGGAATGCTCTAAAAAAAAAAAAACCTTATTATTATTATTTCTTCTGTCGAAAACCCAAAGCAAATTTAAAACGTCATGCTTCTGAGATGACCTTTATAGGTATTACGTAATTTTGATATCTACATGGATTTATATGTTTCGAAGAGACCGCTTGGCATACTGACATGGTATAGCCAAAATGTGCTCCCTTGTACTGGAATGGTGGGCTTGTTCTTACATGCCGAGAATTTGGGCTTCATAATGTTTCTGTGTAGGCTGACATGTTGAAGTACTTTACGAGAGTAACCAAATGTTTAAAACTAAAAGTTAATATCTTTAAAGTGGTTAAAACATTCATACTGTGAATTATTCAGTGTTGTGTGCAAGTGTTTGATATATGAGGTCAGTGGAGAGTCTTGAGGCAAGTACTATTTTGTTTTTTCAAATATCAGGATGTTTAGTGTTATTTTTTTTTCTATTTGCTTAATACGATAGCTTTTGACAAGTTTGAAGTTGACTATAAAATCTGGTCCTGCGAAAGTCTTGCGATATGATTTATAGCTGGAGTTGAGTAGATCTGGTCGGGCGATAGCAAACCACTCCCCTTCTCAACCCACTTGTAGTCAAGAAGCGATAGCTGCTTTTTAAAGTAGGCGAAAGGGGCTTGTTTTGCTTCTGAGATTTCGCTTGGAATTTTTCTTGTGTTTTGTTACCACGAATGCTTTCGCGTCCTCGTTCGCTAAGTGCTCATTTTGATTTGGTCCGGCCCTTAGATGCATTGTAGTTTATTAGTCATGAATAACTCCAAACCACAGAAGATGTCAACAACTCAGGTTAACTCATAGGGTTGCCACCCGTTCTGGTTTTGCCTGGATATGTTCTCATTTTGAAGCAGTTGTCCTGGGAAATCTGTAAGACTTCCTGGCACAGTAAATGTCATCAAAGTATATGATTTTATTTTGTATGAAATGACTGTGGTGTTCGGTTTTGTAAATCAGAGGTGGGAACCCTACACCTTGACATAATAAAGTCTTGATTCACAAACATCCGAAAGTGACATGCTGAAAAGATGTAATAAGGTAGAAACATTAGTAGTACATTGTGGCAATGTGGCCACGTCCTTGTGCGTAGTTTGTGTTGTATGTTACGTGTTGTGTGTAAATGTTGGTGTATAGTCACGGTACACGGATATAAATGGGTCTGTGTAACACGAGTGATTTAAAATGTATATTTGTATTTAGGCACGACGATGGCACATCACATCACGTGCATTTAAAGTATTAGTATGTGAACACGGAAAGTGCACTTTAATTAATTCACGTGCAGTTGTACCGAGATTCCAATTGAATGATTGACTAGTAATCGAGTCTCGGTACAACTGCATAAAAGCAGCATGTTTTCACTCACTTGGGGTTGTGTGTTCGGTGAGTGGAGAACGGGATAGAGACGGAGGTAATCATTGTAAAAATAATAAGTAGTTAAATCTGCTCACCGTGTTTTGTCTGTATAGTTCGTTTGGTTTGTCTCTTTATTTTGGCTACCAGTGCCGTGTCCTGTGTTTTGTGTTCAAACCTTTTATTTTCTGTTCTGTTTAATTATTAAATACGCGATCACGCGCTCAGCTTCATCAAAACCCCAAGTCTCTGTGTGTTACTTCCTGTTTCTGGTCTGACGTCACCCACTGCAGCCGTCTTTGTCACATACATGCAATTCACCTTCATAGAGGCATAATTTATAGATGACAAAACTATATCCTAGTTCTTAATTTTCTGTTCAAGTTTCTGCTTTTCAGTAGCAGATTTCATTTAGAAATTATGTTTAGATTACAATTTAGCATCTGTACTTGAAACCCTGTTTCCAATTTGAATATTATAATAGTGAAGTCAACTGTGGAAAATCAGCCACTCTGGAATGAAATACTAAAAAGCTCAGAGCTTTTTTAAGCATTATATGACTAGCAATAGTCCAGGGTTCAGGAAGAGGACACAGCTATACTGTATATTGTTACTTCTGTCTTAAAAGACACCGGGCCCTATTGCTAAAAACCATGAATAACCTTATTATGGTTGAAATAATATCTGCCAGCACAAGTTAGCAGAACTATTCCTTTCTCTCATAGATACAATAATGTTTTTAAAGGCCCTCGGTTAAAATGTCAATTCCAGCGGTATTAACTTTTGATTTATCAGCCCCTGCTTGGCACGTGAGGTGTGGAGGTATAAGTAACAAATCATCAATCTGGGTGAATTTCTGCATGTTCTACATGGGTTGCACGTTATTTATGAGGTGCACTGTATACAGTACATATGTAATTGTATATAGAATACTACGGTGCTTTTGAAAGGATAACATGCAAGAAGAATGTGTATTTATTATAAAAGATGTATGCTCAGTCATACATGTTAAACAAAGGATGCGTGTTATATTCCAAATATGACTAAAATCGCTTGGTGATCCTGTAATGACCAGCTGGGTCCACCTGACCTTGCTATACAAATGAAACAACATGAGAAATGTACTCACGAGTTGCATGTTTGGCAAGGTCTTGTCTATTTCTCACAGCTTTCCCACTTACCGGTCACATGTTCCACTGTAGATTTTGGCAAACTGTGCTTCTCTGCAATGCTACTGCCTTGAACAATGTTATCAGCTTGACCACAGCAATAGGCAAACACCAAGGCGCTTTATGTTTGGCTGTCTTGTTTAGCTTTGAATAGAATAATAATAATAAATTAGCCTCACCTTGTATGTAATGTAGACCCCAAACCCCAGACACCACCTAATGAATGTTTCAGGAAAGCATGGCAAGTCTGCACAGCAGCAAGTCTAAATATCATTAGTCTTTAAACCATAAATGTAGACCTTTTTCCACTGTATTTCCTTATTGTACTTAGTGATGCTACCAAGGGGTCAATAAATATGGGTGAAAACACCAGCAGGACTAATATCGAGTTAAAGGGTGGCAGAACTGAGATGTGTCACTGTTAATCATTAGTATACCATGTTTTATATTGCATACACTATAATTATAACTTGTTACTTACACTTTTGCTTCAAAATTGACACACTAATTGATTACGCTATTAAGCATGATTTAAGAATGAGTTATGTTCGGTTTAGCACATGTTCTAGCAAGTGTCTAGCATAAAACTGAAAATTGGATTGCTTGCTTTTGGACTAATGTTCAAAGTGGATGCAGGAAAGGTTATGCACTGGTCTTACATGATTGTCAGATTAAATCACACATCTTTTAGTGACAGGTAGCAAGCAACCTGCAATAGGAAAACATCAACAGCTCCATTGACCTTTGCTGCATTGTAATCCGTTGACCTTGTGTGAGTAGGGTAACAAGAGGTATACATGGGAGTTCAAGTCATAGGTGCATGCAGCGAGTGCTGTCTATGCACTGAGAAAATTTTGCAAGCCTGCATTACTTTTTGAAATTATAAAGTTTAAATGCTCATCACATTTTTTTGTTAATTACATAGATTTGAGAATGCTGGAAAAAGCAGACTGTCCACTCATGCAGTGGCTTATCTAGCTGGATTTTGGTACTGACACAGTAAAAGTCATCCTGGGGAACACCGTGATATAGTAAAATGTCCCTATTAAAGCCCCTCCTTTCCTTCTGTTATGAATTGCATAATAAAATCCATATTCTTGCTGGACTAATAATTCAAGGCAAATAATCTGGTACACATGGAAACCACATGTGATTCACTGGTGGAATTGCAACATGCGGTGATGTAAAACATACTGGCTACAGCAAAAGATCAACCATATGTAAGCCACGTGCGGACCACAAGAACTAAAGGTTGCTAACA
Source organism: Acipenser oxyrinchus oxyrinchus (assembly GCA_030684275.1). NCBI lineage: Eukaryota > Metazoa > Chordata > Actinopteri > Acipenseriformes > Acipenseridae > Acipenser > Acipenser oxyrinchus. The sequence continues at coordinate 150,012 of JAGXEW010000319.1, read as the reverse complement.
CGTGGATCACATGTTCCAATTTGTAAATCAGTTGCATTGTCACAAGAGATAGGGGTACTTTGTTTCCAGAAAGACTCAGTGGTAAGCTTTGGTATCTTTGGTTTGGAAGTTCAGAGATGGTGGATTGACTATGATGTAAGTCTACAATGAGTTCTCCAGCGCTCCTGTTGACTCATTGTGTCTGGAAGGCAGATTTATCTTGCTTCTGTATGCGCTGATATTTGGCATATTATCATATTTTGACCTCTTGGGCAGTCTCTAAGCAAGCCTGAGCAAGTTGCAATGTGTGTAATAATGCCCTTTAAGCTACCTCTTTGTCCCTGAAACAGGTTTTCTGTTGCAAATATTTAGCATATTGACTGTTTCAGGAGGGGAGAAATGACCACATTTTGGATACAAAAATAAAACATAAATTAGCTGTAACTAACTAGAATAATGTTAACACAGCCTTAGCTTGAACTTCTCCTTGTAGATTCAAGAGCTGAAAATTTGAGTTCACTGTTCTTTGTATGTATCTCAGGAGTTATTTCCCTCTGCTTTTAATTTATCTTTTCTAGCCCCTGTAACATCTCTGTTATAAAGTTTGTACTAAATGAAGGTCACAGCTACTTCTAGTGTATATAATTAACAATACTAGGCATTCCTTTTTTTTTCAATATGCAGCGAGGCTTGGCTAGATGTAAATTTCACCGCTTTAAGGTAGGTTGGAAGTTAACTTTTGACAAAAGGAAAACAAAATGAATTCCCGCTCCACAGTCTGAGATGGTAAATGTTAGCAAGCCTGCTGCATCTGACTTCAGTAGCACATTGCCGTTATGAAAAATAGTTTGCTATTTTCGAACCCCTGGCAGCCATAGTGAATCACCAAGGACCCAGAGCTCATTTATCTTTTGTCAGAGATGAAGCCAAACTAACGGCATCTCTCCAAGCAGCTAAGGAATGAGGAGAAACGCGAGGAGGTAAAAATAAACCAAAGGAGCTCAGGTAACTACACAGATAAGTCACTTTACCAGTAATGTGTGAATTTTTAAAGTGGAGCTGCTTGGATCCTACAGTAGGTTCAGTTTTTTGACTGAAGTTTCTGTTTTTGTTCACTTAGGGGTTGGAAGGTTACTAAGAAATAAAACTACACATTTCATAGACAACAAAGCAGACTTTGTATTGTAGTATAAGTGTAAGACAGCCCAACAGAGAACTATTGTATATAAATGTATATGGACAGTACTGTATACAATATAACATTAAGAAAGATAACTAGTATGAAAAACAATATATCGTTCTGCCAGAAAGACTGTTGCAGTTAAATCACATTTGACTAGTATAGTTGTTTTGCCATGATTATTTTATAGGAACATATTTTCCATGCATTTATTGCTGCCTTTATTAACTCTAATTTTATGATGGGAGACAGTTCCACTTTAATGTTACAAAACTGAGCTTAAGAGATTTTGAATTGTATTACTTAGTTGTTTGGTACATTTTTTGTAAAATTAGCAGGGCTTTTTTTTCTACATAAAAAATAAAAATAAAAATAGGACTTCATTAAAATACAAGAGGAAATACTTTGAAAGTATACACCATTGTGTTCTGCTTTTTCATATGGGAGACACAGGTGAAGTAAATGGAAATTGTTAGTGACAGAGAATTCTGCTGTATCTTACCAGCGGATGATGCTACATTAAAATGAAGGCACTGCAAGAGTGCTGTGTCATTGGTAGGTCAAGAATATAACAAATCCCATGAGTGGAACTTTGTATTTTTGTCTGTATCATTGAGTATATGCAGCACAATAGGTCACTGATGAACTTATGAAAGCCTTCTCTGAGGGGAAAAATCAAGCACAGGTTTGTTGCAATTTACATGTTTATTAAATGTGGATGAATATATCCAGGGCACAAATGTACCATATAAAAAGTGGTGTAACTGTACACTTATAGTTTTATTCATATTTAAAACAATGTTTCTATTAAACAAAGTTAAATATGATTTTTTTATTCTGGCAACACTGGCTTCAGTTTATTATAACATCGTTTAATATTGTTATTATTATTTGTATAAAATGTATTTCAATTACAAATACTGTATTTTTATCTTTGTAAACAATTTTAAAATATGGCACACTGTGTTTTTCAAATTTTACAATGGTGTAAAATAAAACCAAGCCCTGAAGCTTTATCTTTTGTTCTGTTCATGTTTGTTTTCTTTTCAAACTTGCTGTACTGACTTTGTGTTCTGTTTGTTACATAGTTGTTGTTATTGGCACCTGACACAACAGGCCAACAGCAAAAAGCATTAAAGATGTTACTGCAGCACCAAATAGCAGTAGAATTTATGAGTAATATATTAATAAAAAAACTATATACTTTGAATATGCATTTGCCTTTCTTGTGAACAGTGTTAAACATTTTCTTTCTGTTTTACAAATTGCTTGGCATTTTGATTCCTTCAGAACAAACAGGACCTTAGTTTAACCTCTTGCAGGATGGATGGGTAACCTTATAGAGAGTACACTCACACTCAAAATCATATTCAAGTTACCCTGTGGCAGGTTTTGAACTTGCGTTGACACTTGTGAGATACAAGGATTGACCTTATCTATATGTTTAATCAATGTATATACAATCAGACCGCCCCAACTGTAATGCGCTTTTCTCTTAAGTGAAAAATATTGCTTATGGAGTTGATGGAAGTTGATGGAAAATTCACAGATTTAGCCATGTCAATAATGTCATAAAAGCCCTAGTGTTTTATTAACTTGAATGTATTGTGTGATCTGGTTTTGTTTTGAGAAATGCATGTGCTAAATGTGTATTTTACTCTACTACTACAGCCAGCATTTCCTATAATCTCACCATCAGTGCCAAATAAATGTGTTGAAACCATGTGATTGTGAATGGCAGTATATATATATATATATATATATATATATATATATATATATATATATATATATATATGTACTGTATATATATAGATAGTGAGATAAGGTATCAAAGGGCTCAGCTTGTTAACAGGCAGTGCTCTATGAATGGCTGGAGGACATTCCTAACATTTACATTAAGAGCTGTACTTAATAATTGAATTCATTGTTTGTATGGTACATTAAAACAAGTATGTATCGGTAAATATGGCCAGGCATCATTTAAAACCAAGTGCACAAAATAGGAGTGAATATACAGTATTTATCAAGCACCCATGAGTACAGACAGAATACATTTTTTATTTTATTGAAATTGATACACTGCAGCTTTAAAACAACATTAATGCCTACATAAAAAAGTGTTAGTGTTAGTTTTAAGTACAAGCCTGCAGTCTCTCGCCAGCTCCCTGCAGGCTGTCAGTTACAGCACACTAAAACCTCTTGGGTTTTCCACTACACTGCAACTCTGACTGAATGTCACATTTTCATGTTGTGGACTCTCAAGTTCACAAGTTAGGGCTCAAAATCTTTTAAATCGGGAATAGTTTGAATAAATACCTCCCTGCTTTAATGCTACAGTGTTCTTTCTTGCAGTGGTGCATTGCTATTTTATTTGGGAAGAATTTCCACCGGATTGCTGTACTAAGTATGTGCTGCAAGTGGTTAAAATGTTGGCCACACAAATACAGTATATTAAGTTATCAGTACAAAAAATTATATAGTTAACAGAATTATACTTACCTGCAGTAGGTCATTTGTTTCTGAAATGCATCCACTTAATGAGTTATAATAATTTTTTATTGAAACTAACATAATTCCATAAAGTGATAGAAATAGTCAATTTGTGATTCGTTGCAAGATTTTATTATAGAACATAATTATTCAGAACCCTTACGGGCAAAACTTTCGAAATCCATCCTGTTTACCTACAAACAGCATGAAGTTCCAATGAATATCTCGCACTTTCTCCCTGTTGCTGTTGCAAAAGAGCCTCTCCACGATTTATAACAGCTGTTGATAGAATCTGTCAGATATATTCATTTACAGGCAGCCACATGGAGCTGCAGAGATAATCTGTGTGGTTCATTTGTAGAAAAAGAAGATTAAACATATCCTGTGCCACTTTGAAATGTGACTTGCATCATCGACACTCTGTTTCCAGACAAAACAGTACTAATTGATTTCACTCTTCAGTGTTTCTGTGTCTTATATTTAATATGGAGTCTAGTTGTAGAGTATCGCTGTGTAATGAGGTCAGCTGGTAGGTTTGCCACACTGCAAATGGTGGCTTTAAGTTCTGTATGTATTTTGCCAAACTAAAAATGGCTTGGTGAGGTCGCAGTGGGGCAGGAGCAGAAGGGGTATCTGGGAAAACCTTCAGTTTCTTTGGTTTGGTGCATGACAAATATTGCCTCTCTATGATGCTAATAAAAGGCTGGGGTATTACAAATGTACTGTAAATAATATCACTTTTAGAACAATTGAGACTCATAACAGGCTGTTGGTGTGCTTTGGATAATCATTTTAGCACTAATAAACTATTTGCTCTGTGCAAGTTTTTTTTTTTTTTTACAGCAGCTGTGTGTGTGTGTGTGCCTGTTAGTGGAGAATGGAAACCATGTGTGAATACATGTAAACTCAGACAGGATGTTTGCTTGTGATTTGAAACCTGTTAAAGTGACGTTATTTTATAAAGCAATCAAGTTGTGTAAATTCCTTCTACGCCTCATAATCACATGAAAGAATGTAAACTCAAAATTTGAACTTGTGAAAATATATTCGTTTTGTTCATTTAATTAGAGATAAGATACCAGCAGGCCCTTTACAGTACATATGATTACTGTGTGTGATTCCATTGTAACTGTTTCTACATTAGTAGATCTGCATCGTAACCAATTGAAAAACAATCAGCATTGCCATTACTTTAAGTACAGTCTGTGTCTATTTATAGCTAAACTGCTTTTTAATGTACCATGATAGTTTAATAGGTTAATTAAGCATTTCCTTGTAGAGACTTTAACTGAGGCATGGCTGTTTTGTTTAGTTTTTTTTTTTTTAGAGACTGCTGTAGTTGCTGACTGCTTTGACTGAAATGCTTTTAAAGCATGCAGTTATTGCTTCATCATTTCTGCTACCAATGATCCAGACAGTAAACTCATCAGTGTCATGGAACCCTGGCTGATCAGATAAGTGGTGATGTACTGTTATACCCTACAAAAGGATTGCACTGTATCGTTTTGTCATTTGGAAGTAATAGACAAAGTCCTGCACCCTGTCATAAGGCATACATGCATCATGATGCATACTCATGGCAGATCCTTGGCTAAGATTTGAAAGCCTGATTACCTATCAGCTAGCATTAAATGAGAAATTGACAAAAAGCCTCATGAAACTGAACCTTACCCTAACCAAGCTGCCTAAATAGTGTACACATTAAAACCACGTGATTGCCAATCACACAATTCAGTTCCACCTGTACATCAAATGACTTAATTAAACCCATTTAACTCTGTCTTAATCATTACATTCAAAAACCCTGGTTGTCCTCTGGACCTTGAGGACTGGATAAGTGCATACTTGCTATATGGGGTAGACAGCTCTCAAGTTGATTAAGACTTGATCAAAAGGTTTAATTTAATAATTAACTAACAGAGATCTGGGCTGGAAATGTACAATAGATGTTGCCTAAACCCCTGCAATACATTTGACCAAAACCTCATTTACAAGAGAATCTCCTGGCAAAAGACTACCAACAGACAGCCGTAGTTAATCACATGACACTATAAAAAAACACTCTCGTTTATTAAATCTAGGGTACTGAAAATGGTACACTTTGATAATTCTTGAATCATTAAAATAAATGTATTCTTGGTCATTAGTCTACATAGACACCTTGTCAGGGAAGCATAGTGCTCCACTTGGTACTTTCTGGCAACGCTGCACCAGGTGTGGCTAATCATATTCAGGAAATGAGAACACCTTTAATTGCCTCCATCCAAAAAAAACTTAAAAAAAAACTCAGAAGGAGCACCAATCTACCCTACTTTGCTGCTGTGGAGTTACGTATGAATGTATTTGTGTTTTATTAGTTTATTTTTCAATTTGAGTGCCCAACCCTGGTTTCTTCTCAATTTCAAATGACCAATTAACAGGGAAGATCAGTGGGAGTCCTCCAATCCTGCTGTGTAACGACTCCCCTGTTTTAATCTACAGCACAGTAGATTCAAAAAGTTAATGTGGTCTGTCAAACCAGCCATGAAGTGTATAATCATATCCCATCAACCCAAGTATTGTGTGACCAACACGCATTGAAACCATGTGACTACCAATTTTCAATCGGGCATTATTTCGGTATACGTCCAAAAACCATCATCTGTGTCTGCAGGCCCCTTTACTACATATACTATATAGTAAATAATTACTCTCAGTAAAATGTGGATATTTCTGTACTTTCCAGTTCTTTCTCCTTTTGCACTACTCTTGTCCCTCTGCTCACCCCGCTCTTCAGTAGCTCTCTTGCCAGGCGAGATTGGTAAACTCACCCGGAGACCAGTCTGTCAGTAGTATAGCATTATCTACTCACTGCGGTGCAGACTAGCAGAACTGGGGTGGGAACCTGCAGGCATCTGATGTAGAAAGTCAGCAAACTGACACTGAATTGCAGCTTGGCAGAAGTTATTAATGGTAGTCTAAACTGTGTTTTACTTTTCTGGTATTGCGATTTTGTTGTAGTTCCCTGAAGTCTGGTTATTTGAAAGGAGTGTGTGTGTTGTATTACAGTGGTTGTACCTACATAGGTCTTAAATGACATTTTAAAATCTGGTCTGCAGTTCTATACTAACAATTAGGGTATGCCAAAACTTGTACTTTCAGAGTAATTACCTTTCTGAAATTTGAATTTTAGTTAAATGGAATAAAACATGTTAATTACTCAACCTAAAACAACTTTTAGTCTTGTGACAACACTGCTGAGGTGAAATGACCCAAGACTTTCTGAAAGTAAAGAAAGCAAACTGACAATTATTGTGGTACCAGATATCGTCTGTAAAATGTTATCGTGCATGTACAATAGCAGATGGAAAGCTCTACAGGTAAAATCTATGTAACTATTTAGTTAAAATACATAACCACTTTAAAAGTATATGCATGATGGTTCTTGGTGAGTAATACAAACATAACTGAGGGAGAGCAAAACACAAGCACCCCTTCTCAAATAAATGTGTATTCGATCACCACGTTCTAAACATATTTGGTAGAAGACTGCATTAGACTACAAATCTTTTTTTAATGTATTATTTAGTGTGCCCACATATTGTACCCCTGATTTTTCTCCCCAATTTGGAATGTCCAATCAGGTTCAGTAGGCATCTTCCAATCCCGTGACCAAGACAGCGTCCTCTTTCACACCCAGGAACTCGAGAGCGGATGTCAGTGAGCTACCGGCCTCTGGAGGACAAAGGCCAGCCCTGCAGGTGTCTGCTTTTGAGCTCACTGGGTGCCTGGCCAGCAGGATTCGCTGTAGCACGATGAGGAGAAAGTCCCTGATGGTTTTGCCTCCTTAACCCACAGGAGCAACAGAGCCAATGCAATGCTCCCTTCAGGATCCCCAGGGAAGATCGGCCACCTCGTACAGCCAGGGCGCAAACCTGCTCTGTATGACTCGCCCTGCACACCACGAGGCTGTGCCTTTACCAGGTGAGCCACTCTGGGGACCCCCAGACTACAATTCTAATCCTCAATTACAGAGCCAACAAAAGCAGATCAGAATAAATACAGCTTTGGTAACCTTTTCTGTCTCTGTGTTCTTTACTTTGATCCAAAGCTGCAATTTAATAACCCATAAAGATACAAACTTGTTATTTTGCTGTACTCTTGTGAGTAGCACTGGTGTTTATTTTTGTATACATAATCTTTTAACATGTGTCTCTTGTAACCGTGTCTTCATTTTTTGTTTAGGTGGTCCCATTTCACTTTTTAGCTTCTGGGAAGGCTGTTTTAATATAATTTTGAATTCCAATTTTACCCTTAATTTAAAACCAGGCCACCTACAACATAGGCAGTTCGATCGCAATTTGTTTGCACAAACTGTTTTGCAGTGCCTTTGTTCTTTGCAGAGAAGGGCATAGAATTTCAGGTTCCAAAACAATGAAATGTCTTAGTGTGCAATTCTTTGTTGGACTTTTAAAAGCAGCCCTTTTACTTTCCTTTTTTATTTATTGTTTTTACCTGTTTTGCTTATTTCTGCCAATCCCTGCTCATTTCTAACATTCTTAAAGCCTACAGTTTGTGAAGCTTTTCTGTGAAGATATTGATCTTCGTTTGCTAATGTTACTGTTTTAATTTCTATTATACTTCTTGTAGCATATAAGTTTTCATGAAATAAATCAGGATGGGAAAACATTGTCTTTAATTGTGAAGTGGTCTTTTACTGAGTTCTAGATTTAGATATACCCGTATTTGAAGAACTCATTTTAATAAGAACTGAACTTAATCTGACTGGTTAAAAAAAATAGAACTCCAATGATTGGAGTGATATGAATTGCATGCTAAATCCAGTCTTGGGTAATTTCCTTGCTCAGTACTAACACATAATGTAGATGTGCCGACTCAGCAAGTCTGCGGCTTCTTTTGTCATCAATAGTCTACTTAGTTTTCTATTCCAGTGCCTCCTCCTAGACTCCAGCAGTCTCATTGTTCTTGTTTTGTGAATTGATTTAAGCACACATCCAAATTAATTACATGTAACTTAAAAAAAAACTGTTTATACAATTGGCCATTTTCATTTTTATCAGACCCATTTTCCTCCTGGCTTTATCAGCATTCAACTGTCTTGTGATACCAGTTAGAAGATCTCAAGGTTGATTTCAATGGTAAGCATTCTGCAGCAGGTATCTCTGTTAGCATCTCAAGGTGCTGATCATCCTATGCTAGCGAGTGCCTGATTCTTATTGAAACTGTAAGCAGTGAAATCAATTTAGCGTTATAACCTTCTTCCTTGTAACCAACTAACCAGCTGCTTCCACTAATCACCGACACGCATTGCAGCCAGTGAACCTGAAATCCTCGCTGAGATGAAATGAATTAGGTTACCTGAAAGTTCGACAAACAGAGCTTTTTTTAACCTAGTATTGATCTACATAGCGAATGAAGGCAACAGGTAAGATTTGTGGAATAGTTCACTAGCTATAACCGCATTAAAGTTTTAAAACCTTGTCTATTTTTTTTAAAACTCTATACCAAATAGTCAGTCCTTTCTCCGGCTTCTTCAGTGTTTGGGTTATTTTATTAAAGTGCTTCTCTCCCGCTTTCCATTGTGGTTCCTGTGCTTAATGGCTATGCCTTTCTCAGCTGAATTTATGCAGAATAAAAAGAAATATTACAAATAAAGGATCTTCAATGGGCAGAGAAATAATACTGCTTTATAACCAGGCATCTTGCCTGTGCTGACTGCAGAGCTGCTCATTATAATGAAGGTGATTCTAATGAGATTTAATGCAGCCGGGAAGGATTTACACCTGAGCACTACGAGAGAGACTATAATGAAGGCAAGGTTGCATCATGTCAATTAATCAAGTTTATGCATAGATGGCTAAACAGCTGTAGAATACAAGGAATGGACTGCCTTGGCTTTTCTAGCAATTTTAGATTTGTTTTTGTTGGCTGGCAGAGGCACGCGTAAAACCAGCAGTGCAGAATTGACTAAAATCTGATTTAATTTGGATGAGGTAAACAATAAAATCAGGTATTTCCAGCTACAACTCTGTCCCAGCTGCAACGCAAACCCTAGTGGATACTGCAGATGTTGGAGCTGCCGAATATCTCCTCATATGAGTCCCTCTCTTTCTGCAGTGCTTAGCATGCCAGTCTCCAACTCCAAGAAAGCTTGGTTCGATGCCAGCCTTCAGCTTAGAAAAAAGTAATGTATCATTTAGCCAGTTAAATCGATTAGTAAGGTCATTTATTGTGGTTGCATCTATTCCACATTTGTTACAAGGTGTTTTTATAGAAAACCAAGCAGTCACACTCATTTATAATGTCATGTGTGATATTTTTCACTTGAGGTTTACAATGTGGTCTGTCTAATCAAGTGCTGAATAGACGCTTCAGGTTTAAGGTCTTGCTTGTGTGACGGTAACACATTTAAACAATCCAGGTTTGTGTGTTGCAAGGCATCACAGACACGGTTGCTGTCGATCCTGGTACAGAAAGCATGGAGCTGTTTTCAAAGCCAACAATAATCATGTTAAAGTACTGGTCATCGTTCAAGAGTATATCTTCTGTTTATTCTTGTCTTGGTCGGTCTTCAATAGTTTCTGAGGGAAGGGCGTGCATGCATTTCTCTTTAATGTCAGACTGTTTTGTTTTTGAATGGAAGTCGAACACTGATTAGGCTGTAAACACACTTATGTCATGCTTTTTTACTTTGTTAATGCTTTTACAAATGTATTATATGAGCAGGTAAATAGAGTGCAATCCTTAAAACCCAGCTTCAGAGACCGCACTACAAGCAGACACATAGTTTAGGGTTTGGCTACGGTGCTGTGGAAAACACTTAAAATTCTCAGAAATAATTCTATCATCATTCCATGACTACATGTCTGATAGAATCTGTTACACTTTCCACAAGATCTGTTCCATGTTGTTCTCACATAATCACTCAACCCTTTTCTGTGTGTGGATGCAATTTCTTATCTCTGCTTTCACAAACCAAACATCTGCAGGCTCTGCTCTTCATGCCAAGTAAATGTCACAATGAGAAAGTCCCTGGTTGTGCTTGCACCTCACTATACAATGCCGGTACTTTCTTAGTTTTCGTGTTGCCATCTGAAACAGCTCTATAGCAAGAATCCATTTATATTATCCAATGACATATTATCTGTTGTGGTAATAAGTTTGTGCCGTATGAGTGGCTAGGTGTTAAATGTCCAGCAGGTGTCACTGGTGTACATACTAGAATCCAGTTTGGCAAAACATTTATTTAACACAGGATTTTAATAAAAGTTTCACCTGAATTCCACCTGAAAACGGACAAAAGCTGTCTAAGCTACAGCCGCCCTAGTATCTAAGTCGCTGTATGGAGTAGCTGGTTCTTGCATGTCTGTGGAAACATTTAAATTATTCATGCAGAATGAATTATTAAATTAAACCTGGAAGCTTCTCAGTGCGTTGTAGCCTAAACCGTGATGCATCTCTGGAACTCCTGGCAAATTATATATATGGAGGAAACTACCCATCTATCCAATGTATTTATGAATTGAATTAAATGCACTTTACAGCACTCTTAAACACTGACCTCTGTTCTGGAAAGGCTGTATAAATAAAGATTTAACATGAAGGTGAAAAATATTACTCTACTTTTATGGTTTCATTTACACTCCAGCCATGAGAATTACTCTGAATAGCATCTTCAGAACGACCGCCTGATTTGTTTGAGATACGGAAGGCTATCTTGGGAATCACTTCTGGTTTTGATGAAGCTATGAATTGATATGTGCTCTGCTATTCTGCAAACTGGGGCGTTTAGGTCATGTACTTGCTCGAACTTACGTTCAGTAAATCTTTATACTTTTGTTTTTAATCTTGGTATAGCACCAGATATTATTATTTTAAACAATCAATATACATATTTGCAGCAGCTGGAGTTCCATGGAGGTCAAAAATCTAAATATGAGGCCAAGCTGTTAAAAGCATGCTCTCCTGTAATAAATACAAAATCTGGTGTGGGTGGAGAATAATAAATGATGGAAAAAATAGCATTGCTATAAAAGGGTCTTCTGCATCTGGAAAGCACATGTGTCAATTGCAAACATCTGCTGGAACAAGTGTAAAAGCCTCCCAAATGATAAAAGATCCTAGGAAATGATTTAATTGTCTGAAGATTACATTCAGTTGTAATATTCACTTATTGTCAAATCACAGAATGTAGTGGAACTAAACCTCTGTATGCTTGTAACAGGGGGGGTTGTTACATGTGTGTGGGTCGTCACAGAACAATACTGAGGCAGACACAGAGCACTGGGTGTTGACCCGCCGCACAGCCACGCAGATTTAATCAACACAAGTACTGACACTAGAGTACCAGCAATGGTAGCCCTAGTGTCACATTTAATAAAGAAAACAAAAGAAAACAAAGCTAAAAATATGTTTTCCACACAAGCAGCGCTAGTCTCACTAAAAGAGATGTCCCGCTCCAGGAACCTACTACTCTAAGCAAAACCTCCCTAAACTACCTACTTCTGGGCTCCCAGAGACCCAGTCTTCTCACGGCAACTCCTGCCTCTTCACACGGCCTCGGCTGAGTTACGAGCACCGTCTTGCAGTGGAAGAGTTCCACAGTAGTTAATGATACAGAGCAGACGCTCTCCTGGGTTGTGGTCGTGTGCAGGGTAGATGTTCCCAGGGTTAGTGCTGGCTCCATAGCTTTAGTTCCCGGGCTGATAGGAGTCTGCAACACAGCATGAAACAAAACACAGCAATATTTTGCTCATCGCCCGTATGGCTATGGCCATGCAGTAGCCTCAAGCTGTAGCACAGACGCTTTTGTGCTCTGTGCAGCCTCCATGGGCACACCCCCAGCCAATCCGTACTTCCCGATCAGCTCAGTGCGGGCGAACCCACCTGCTCAATTATTTCCTTAGCAAGCGTCTCCTGTTGCACGTCCCAGCTGCTCCCATAAAGGCACACATGAATCCAAGAACCAGCGACATGGTCTGCCTGTCACAATGCTATAAAAGTGACATCATTGCATGGCATTCCACAGTAATAAGATATTCTGGTTTTGCCAAGAAAACTACAAAGTACATCTTACACGCTTTCACTACATCAGGCACCACGAACGTAAGATCTTAGGTGTTAAACAGGTGTGTTTTGAGAAACTGTTCAAAAGAAATCTTGCCACATTTCACAATTAACATTCAGGGGAAAAAATAACAGCTTGAGCTATATGGAAAGGCCTATGTGCAACACAGTGGTAGAGTGTGTGCACTTTTTAAGACGATGGTCGCTTTAAAGGTGCCCCACCCTCCACCTGCTGCAAAACTCCTCACACTGGTCAAAAATCATGTCTTCAAAATGTGAGGAACATTGAAAGCCTATGGTACTGTATTCCAATCCTAGAACTGTCTACCCAATATGCAGTAGTGCAGTCTATGAAGCAGATTACCATATATGAAACAAATGTATTTAATTCTAGTTTTCTGCATGCAGTATATTGTAGAAGATGTACTGTGTAGGGTAGTGCAGTACTGTGCGTTCAAATAATGGATGAACTTTATTGATTGAATGGGCACGAATGCAATTCAAGCCCACTAAATCAAGGAGCATCTCTATAATTAAAGGTAAAGTAGTAGATAAAACGTTCTTCATTAATGGTGAGGCAATACCAACAGTGTCTGAGAAGCCAGTGAAGAGCCTTGGGAGATGGTACGACGGGGATCTAAAGGACACAGTTCGTGTGGGAGAAGTTAGACAACAAGCTGTGGAAGGGTTGAAGAGCATAGACAACAGCGCTTTACCAGGCAAACTAAAACTCTGGTGCTTTCAGTTTGGCCTACTGCCAAGGTTGCTGTGGCCACTGACTGTGTACGAGGTTTCTTTGACAACAGTAGAGAAGCTGGAAGCTTTAATCAGTTCACACATCAGGAAATGGTTGGGAGTTCCACGCTGCCTCAGCAGAGTGGGACTTTATGGTAAAGGAATACTGCAGCTACCTGTCTCCGCTCTAACCGAGGAGTTTAAGTGCGCCAAGGTCCGACTGGAAATGACATTAGTAGAGTCACGCGATAAATGCGTAAGGGAGGCAGCACCTGTGTTGAAAACTGGAAGAAAGTGGGTGGCAAAGAAAGCTGTGGAGGATGCAAAGGCTGCCCTTCAATTGGTGATATCATGGGGCAAGTTCAGCATGGAAGAGGAGGTCTTGGTCTCAGTTCAGCTCCTCCTACATGGCACAAGGCAGCCCCAGCGCAACGGAGGAAGCTTGTTGTCAACGAGGTGCAAAAGCAGGAGGAGAGGATGAGGTGTATAAAGGCCATTTCCCAGGGCAAGCAGGGAGAATGGATGAGATGGGAGAGTGTGGAACAACGCAAGATTGGCTGGCAAGACCTATGGTCAATGGAACAGAGCAGGATCAGTTTCCTTATAAGGTCAACATATGATGTTCTCCCATCACCACAGAACCTAAACCTCTGGGTAGGAGAGGATCCCTCATGTCCTTTGTGTTCATCACCTGCAACATTAAGGCACATTTTGACAGGATGTAAGGTGGCTCTTAGCCAAGGACGGTTTACTTGGCGCCATGACCAGGTGCTGCGATGTTTGGCCTTAGCATTGGAAGACAAGCGTAACATGACCAATAAGTTGCCACCTGTTCCATCAAAACATTACACACAAAGACAACATTCCTCCGCCCAGGAGAGCAACCACCAAGAAAAGGTGTTAAAACCAATCCTCGCCCAGGACAACTGGAAGCTGCTAGAGACTGGAAAAATGCTGGCGGATGTTGGTCAACGGCTTATTTTTCCACCTGAGATTGCCACCACAAACCTTCGACCAGATATTGTCTTGTGGTCTGGATCAGCACGCCTTGTTCACCTGGTGGAGTTAACAGTGCCATGGGAGGATGCTGTAGATGAGGCGTATGAGAGGAAGAAACTGCGGTATGCTCAACTAGCCACTGAAGCGGAACAGCGAGGATGGAGAGTCTGGGTTTACCCAGTGGAAGTGGGATGTCGAGGATTTGTGGCACACTCTACAACCCGGTTTCTCAGAGATGTCGGATTCAATGGCCAAGAGTTGCGTCGCACAGTGAAGAACTTATCTGAAGCAGCAGAGAGGAGCAGCAACTGGCTGTGGTTGAGACGGAAAGATTCTGGCTGGGGATCTCAAGCACAATAGAAAGAAAGAAAGGCTGATATACAGGTAAGTAAGCTGGGCTGAGTTGAGTGGGGGCGGAGGGGGTGATGCTGGGACGCCAGAATCACCCGTCGAGCCCTCTTGAGGTGTCGTGGGCTGGTCGACGAAACACCGAGGATGGAAGGTGCCCACTTGAAGACCCCAGAGATGTACCCTACTTAGCTCAATCCAGACGGTTGTCATGCTGATGCGCTGGGGAGACCGCACTATGGTTGATCCCCGGAGCCAGCATCGCAGCCGTTGTGTGTGCTGATGCGCTAGGGAGGCAAAATAAGCTGATCCCTGGAGCCAGCATTACACTTCAGCCATCAACACCAGACAGAAGGATATCTACATCATCATATGGAAGGAAGCGCAAATGGATGGAGACACATATGGATCACATTAGTTTACTGTGAAGCTACGTCTTAGTTGGTGCTTATCTTGGCGAGAGCCAAGTTCAAATCAACATGAAGTTTTAACATCTACTCTCATGTAATGGAAATCTTGATGACGGCAGCAAGGATATGGATGGATGAATGACTTTTAGTCAATGTCTTTTTGAATATAATCAGCTTCTTTCAATGCACATTCCATGCCAATCCTCCCATGTATGCCAGGATATTTTACATTTTCTATTAGTCAGCTATGTTTGATTAATTGAGCCTGCTTTAATTAGAAAATGAGGTGATGGATAAACAGGTATCTTGCCACGGAAATGTCAAACACACACACACAATATCTCAATATTGCAGTTAGTGTGATTTTTAAGTATTCCATTTTTGAGTTAACAAGCTCATTTTAATTGGTGATGCTGAAGATAGGTACCTTGGCATTGAGAAGCCCACGTCAAAAAATACTTTCCAGCTGACATGCCTCTATACAGTAGAAGGAATTCTGCCATCAGCGATTTTTATTTATGGGAACACAGTTCATCAATTGCTTTATTGAATTTCACACGAAGAGATGTGTTTGTTATCCCGGTAACTACGCTTCACTAGAACTTTCTTTCATTCTCGTTTTATAAGGTCTTCTAACTAGTATGGCTCCTGACAGTATAAAGGGAGAGCAATATGAGGTCTATATAATATGCTTAATAGTGCACAATCATAGTCACATGTCCTAACTTAGTAAATAAAACCAATCAATGATTGTATTAGAGATGAGACTGTGGATTGTTTCAATTTGCATAAAAGAGCAGGACTATAGGGCCCCTGATCTCTAAAGTCAGATGCACTACAATGGCATACTATGCCTACTTCTGACTGTTTTGAGTAAGGTAGAGACAATCGCTAAGAGGGACGTTACAATTCCCGAATCGCCACTTTAAAATATGAATGCTTGCATCATGAAAAACAAATGACGTGAGCTTGATGCACTGTGGAGTCTGTAGTTTCTTAACCAAGGCTTGCATGCATACTACTTGCATGGAAACTATGGAAAAAGAAATACAAGTTCAGCCAATCTTTCTCTGAAACTAAGCTAGGTTGATTAATTATGAATCAGAGTATCATTATGTTGGTATGTGACTGCAAAGCAATACAAAAACAAACCAGAGGTACAGTAAATGATTCAGACTTGTTAGCTGCTAGAGTTATGGATTTTTTAAACTATTATTACTAGCAAGCAAAATGGAAACTTTTACATATTTAAAGGTGGCAGCCTTAATTGCTACAGATTATTCATAAAATGTACACAGCCTTCATCAAGAAAAACATATTTTTATGATGGTTATACCTCATGTCTGGTTCATATTTTACCATAATGGAATTCACTGGTTAACTCTAGGCATAAAACCTCATAAATATTACTGCCAGACCGAGAAACTGTTCAATTCTGTTTTTTCATAAAGAGCTGGGAATTAATTTGTTATTTTGAATCGACCCATGAGAGATTTCTGTGTTGTTCAGCACTTGCACTTGGAGACGAGAAAAAGCTTTAGGCCCCAAGATGTTGTTAATATTCAGAATCAAGAGTTTTAATACACATCCACTTGGAGGTCAAGTTTAGCTTTGTCAAATGTAATTCATAATGCTGTTGCTTGCCTAAAGCAATGCAAAACCTTTGAACAATTGTACCTAGTTACAAAACAGCACTGAATATGATTAAACACACCGAGGAAGAGTTACCTGGATTTTCCAATAGATTTTAAATACAGATTTTGAAAGGTATTTAATCTTTCCTCTTAGGTTTATTCATGTTTGTTTTTGTGATGATCTGCTTTTCTTTATTGATTTAGAAGCTTGCTTAGGCAGGTGTAATCAGACTTTCTCACGGGAGTGTTGTATGCCTGGGGAGAGTTGTAATAATAGTAGTTAGAAGCATGAATAGGAATGTTTTTTTTTTTTTCACGACCTAGTCAGTATATTTGAGAGTCCACGTTCTTGTCCTCAGTTCTTTAATGAAATTACTTTTGGCGGTGTTAACCGAACCTTATCTGGTAGGCTGGGATGTCAGAGTCAGACACTGTTTACTATTTTTCAAGCTATAAAAAGATGCATTCCATGCCCATGTTGTAGAGGCAACCAATGAGCTTCCATTTGCTAAAATCCTTTTTAAATTAAACATATTTGCACACAAATTGACAGTTTGGGTTACCAATAAAACCCTGTTCTGCATAAGTGTAAGATAGGATACTAGCTGCTGATCTAAATAAAGGTGGTCCTGCTATACAGTATACAGACCTGCCATACAAACAAAGTTAGATGGATGGATGAACTGTTTAAATTTACACTGGACTAACAGTGGGATTGTGAGTTGGACTTTCTCATTCTGTGGCACCCAATTATGCTTCATATGTAAGATAGAAAAATGTCGGGGTGCCATGGTGAGGTGTTTTCTTTAAACCACAGCTTGTTCAAAGGGACTCAGATTGAGATATTTTCAATGTAATGCTGGGCCCTTCAATAAAGCTTGATTGAGCAATTCAGGCCCCTGTTTCTATTTCATGGCATTGCAACTTACATTATTGCTTCTCCTGGAGTATTTCACAAATCAGCCATCTCTTGGAGTAAACACTGCTCTCTGGTGAGAGGGTGAGAGAAACCTTGATGCTCAACACAGATTTATATCCATGCCACAGGTAACAATCACAAACACTGACTACACATTCCTACTACACAGGATACACAAAAAACCCAGAAATGGGACACAGAAGGACTTAATGATTAGAGATTCTTAGGGAACCAAACTTTGTTCTTATAAACAAAGTTTCAGTGTATGTGTCCTGAGGAAGGGTTATAATAATCTTGCAGTGGGAACAGTAAGAATTGGGAATATATATTTTATTATTATGACGTACCATACCAGTTGGTGTATTATCGTTCCTGTGTGACTTATAATTTCAGAAAATTACAAATCTTGTATTTAATATGCAGTACATTTCTCTGCAATTTACACCTCTTGCATGTATGTGAACATCAATCTCTCTTTCCTACTTTCACCTGAAGAAGAGACCTTTTAAGGTGTTAAAAGCTTGTGATTAATTATTGTTTAGTTAGTCCAATAAAAGGGGTCACATCTCCTTCTCTTGGTCTGTCTGGACTGATATGGCTACCCTTTCATCTATCAACGATGCATGCAAGTGAAATATTAGGAAGCATAAATTGGTTCTTTTTATTCCTGCATGGACATTAGAAGGTTGTATACACTAGGAATTATGATAGATTCCAATTTTGAAATGTACTGTAAAGTAAGCACACAAAAAGAGGTTTTGCATCATATTTTAATTGTGCGTATCAGAGAATTTAGAATTTGGCATCTGTAGCTGACTTGCTATTGCAACATTGAGTTTCCAGTTAACAGCTTATTGAATGTTAACATGACAGTTTGTCAATAGCATTTTTTATTATTCAGTTTCATTAGCGACATGTAATGGAGAAATATATTGAAAAAATTAAAGTGAAACAATAAAGGTTTTCTTCTGTTAAGCAAAACGTAAAAGATGAAACTTATTTAATTCATGTTTACATTAATATCCCATGAACTAGCTTATTTAAATCCACATGTACTTTTCAGAATACTAATTCTTAATACAACCAATAACATAGCAGAATGTATCTTTCTTGAGATGTCAGTCACACTAGGTACAAAAATTCCTAATGTTAACGGGATATATCAACTTAATTTTCCTAATATTGGATTTTTACCTCTTAATATACTGTCTTTCCTTGTTTATATATACTTTTTATAATGTATAGGGGTATTTGTCTGTAACTGGCATAACATAGTAAAACATATTGTTCATTTTTTTGTAAGTACTAGGAGAACCTAGGAGATGTGTCCCAGAACCCCAGCTGTTGACCTGACAAGGGCAGTCTTGTGGTATTTTAATTAACTGAGAAAGATCGCGTGCAGAACTGCTACAATTCTGCACATTGTCAATCATTTCAGGAAAGGGCCTGCTTTTCTTAATGCTGGGATCTATTATTTTGTGTGAGAAAAATGAAGGACATACTTTAAACAATTAACTCATAAAAAATGTTTTAATTTAAAACTTGCCCTACACTATTTATTCCTCTTATATATTTCTGCCTGCACTGTAGCATTTTTTTTAAAACTCCCTAGATGTTCAAATGTTGCTTTACATGTATTTGTTAGTTTTGTATAGAAATTATGAAGTTTAAATTCCATCAAATCGCACACACCTCTGAAGCTACATTGTTTGATCTGCCACAGTGCATAATAAGCAGTTCTGCTGTTCAGTTGAATGTTGACCGCATTCTTGGTCAAACATCATATATTTAACAAATGGGTTTGAGACCCAGAGCCCCATCTGTGATAATGGCAAGTAAAACTGTTGCTCATAAAATGAGCCAGCTTCATCATCTTGAAGTTAAAGAGCAGTGCCTGGGCTTTCTGTGACCTTTCCCTATCCCACAATCAGAACATCACTTCCACTAATATAGATGCAAACTCAAGTAGGTCAAGCACCAGGTATAAATCTTCGTTGGCAAGGCACGAGAACCTTTGTCAAGAGCTCACCACGGGCTAGCATGACAGACCCCAGCCAGGGCTTTGGTTTGAACTCATGGCATGAGTGCCTGTCCTCATGCCAGCGGACTGGGCTCAGCTTGCTTTTGGCACAAGGGCAGGTGTCCTGCTTTGTGACCAGTTGGTTGCTACCTCTTCTTTTTGACATTTGTTATTGGATGATGTTGACAACGATGTACTGTATCATGAAAGAGACTGTTTCAGCTCTGCTTAACTGACCTAGGATATAAAGGGGGAGGGGAGCAAGCAAACACAAATAAGGCTTGTTCTTCTAAGTGCTGTAAGCATTCTCGAACCAGGCTGATTAATGACTCTAAGTTCAATAAAAATGTGTACAGATTTGTACACTAATTGCCGTTGTACTTATAATCAAGGGCAGTAAACAAAAGTCATTCTTTTGCATCTAATCAAAGGCTAAGATTATTTTTAAACAAGAACAGAAAAATATCCTTAGGCAATTTTGTATGTCCTACCATAATGTGTACAATTATCTTCTACGTAACATAGAGTTTAAATAATTTGATTTAAAAAAACTAAATCATCATAAGGCCAGCTGTAAATGGTTTATTCAATTAAGGTTTTGTGTTATATAGTCCGACCTCCCCCCTCCCAGTTACAAACTGGTCATGAACAGTACTGTTGTTTCTGGTATTTACTGTCTTCCACAATATATCTTAAAACCGCTATCACAGTATGTCCTGCTCAACATATCTTTAAGTATATGTCTACATTAGTTTGCTGCTATAACAATTACAAATACAGGGATGGGTTTTTGTAGCTATTTCTCCAATTGTTCAAAATAGTTTTTTTTTTTTTGGAATGGAACGAAAAAAAACACCTAATTAAACAATAGAAACCTAATTAGAGCGCATTGCCATTAACCAACCAGCTGCTTTCCCTTGTTGACTGTGTTGTGAAGATAAGCCGCTCAAGGTAACTCACTATAAAGTGCATTTATTGCAATTTTGCAGATTTCTTTACCTTTTCAACAATGTTTTGCTTTTCTTCTGTTTTTTGTTTTGTTTTTGAAAGCTAGAAATTTACCTGAATGACCCTTGGTCATCTATCGTGTTTTGTAGCGCCCTGTAATGAATTTTTCTGATTGGTAGAATTAGAAAATTAAGGTTTCTAATTGCAATAAGGAACAACCTACAACAGCTTGCAAGCCCCAAATTGAAATGTCTTGAGATGGTTATTTTTGGTTAGATAGGCTTTTCAAAAAAATTGTGCGAATGACAATTTGGAGTAAATCGCTTTTGAACATCTATCCCATTGTAGTGTAATGTTGTCTTCTATTATTTTTTGTTTTACAGTAGCCATAAAAAGCAGATTAGCCATGACTTGCAAGTCTTGTGTTCTGACATATGGTTCAGCTGGTGATTGGAGTTGGCATAAGTCAGCCACATTTTTGGCAGCTATAGAAAGTCAGAGCTGGGAACTCATTTTCCAAAGGGAGATGGAGAAGTTGATTTTTACTCTGTGACACACCCTGTAATGAAGGATTCATGCAAGTTAGCATAGAGGCCACCCGCACACAGGGATACATGGAAACCATAAACTTGTAAACCTCATGAACATGCAGATGGGCTGCGATGTGAAATGCTGGCTTTAATTGTCTTTTCTTTTAGGGATCAGCCCCTGTCTACTTTTTCAGACCAAACTGAAGTACTGGAGAATGAGGTGTTCATTGATGGATGGCTTCTGCATTGGTATGCAAGTAACACATGTTTTCTACATTATCGTCATTTATCCATTTACATTTTAGGCCCTCATTACGTCCAAACATTTAGAACATCTGCTTTCACATACACACTTCATTGTCGTTCCCTCCAAGTAGTGATGTGTGTCTGTTTACCTTTGGATCAATGCACCCTTAAAAACGACACTACCTGTATCCAAACAAGAGCTCCATGTACTTATTTTTTGTTATTAAATATTACAGGTCTTCTTTAGTTTATTGGTTTTAAGTCTTTTTTCTGGCACCTTGATCTCTCGGTAGTCTTATTTAGTTACTGTTTGGGAGCATGGCAGAAACAACGACAGTGTGAAATAACTGAAATGTGTTATTATATAAGACTGATGTGCATTCAAATTGTAATTCCTTCCCTGTGAATTCAAAATGGATTCATTTTCAATATATGGATTCACAACCTTTTTTGTAAATTTCATAATATTTGTTTTGAATACTTTTAACCAAAAGTATTCATAAACAAGTAAAAGGTATATGCACATTTTAACAATTGTAATGGGCACTCCTGTAAGCCAAGCTGTCTGTAATACTGTACTGGCGTTATTGTCATTTTTAATAACTAAAAACATGTGTATGAGGTGAATTTCTTAACATGTAGTATTTGGAGATGTTTGTCTGCAAATGGGTGGGCTTTTGTTTTAAAATGCATACTAGTTACTAAATTACTTTGCAATTTTAAATGTCATGCTTGCCAAATCACGATACTCTATTCACTTAAGCAAAATGCCCTCTTTTCAAATAGTGAGCCTGTTGTGAAGGAAACATCTGGTTAGGAAATTATTTCTTCTGGCAGCAAGTCCCTCCCAATGCTTTCGAAGGAAACCACGCCTTGCAGGCTTCTCTAAAGAGCTCAGCAGACGAGATACGCAATGAAGTGTCCCAGGCTATACATTTCAGATTTGTTAAAGCAGTTCACCTGAAATTAGCATCTATCATATTGACAAAAGCTTCTTAAAGTGATTGAAGTTAATGCAATAATTCCATACATCTTAACTGTTGTGTGCTTCTATTTGATATATACTGTGGGTCTCAAATGTCCAATTTTAAAAGAAACATGTTACAGTAAACTTTTTTAATTTTAAATGTGATATATGTTACTACATTCTTTCCCGCCAGTAACATGCTTTTGACCTAAAAGACTAAAGAAATAGCAGTTAAAGAGTGAAGTGGACACTTGGAAAATATAGCCCAATACTTCTTGGAAATCAATAGAAGGGTCAGCAAGCTAAAGCAGCAATGTAGAGCCAACTGTAAGAAATAAATAAATAATAATACACCTGTTTGTCACTACTGACACAGTGCTACAGTGCTGAGCGAAACAGGTGTAAAAACTAGCAGCCTTTCAGAAGATACAGTGCGCTGATCAGTCTTAGAAGAGCTCGACATGACAAGGGGTCAGCATAGATTACTGACATGGTGAAGGGCCAACGCTTTCAACACCACACTTATTATCAGGGAATTCATAACGCACTGTCCTTCTGCCCATAGTTGTACCATTTTTGGTGCTTAGTGACATAATGATTCAAATAATGTCGTGGTTACTGGAAGATTCTGTGGTTTTGCTCATGTAATTGCCTTAATGGAGATAAATGGTTTGCAGTAGTATAATGAACATCTAAGAAATAGTCAGTTTATAAAAGAACCAATCCACTCTTTGCAACAGTGGCGCAATTTGCTAGTATGTTGAAATACATGATGCTAATTCTGCCATTTCCTGTCCTTATATCCTTTCATATGCACCTGTATGACTTTCTATTGATTTCCTGCTGGAGTAATTATTTTTGTCTAGCACCCCATTTTACAAAGAACCCTCTTGCACATAATGTCCTTGTATGCTTTATTATAGTTCAGTTAGTTATACTATTAGGCATAAGCTTGGATGCGTAGAAAGGTAGGCACTTAGTGTGTACCTTATCAATAGAACTTGCTTCACCTTAATGGCTGAGGGGAATTAAAGTAATTTTGGTTAAAGAAGTCTGTCAGAAACCTCTTCACCTTGGACCAGTTACAAAAACAGGAAAGAGAATCTAGCAACTTTTCATGAATATGAATCTTTGGAATTCATCAAAACAGTTTTTCTGTATAGGGTGTGTCTATTTCTAATAAAAAGGTTATAAGCCCTGATTATCACTCCTTTAAGGTAGTCTAACATGGGAATATATTATATTGTCAAGAGGTTGGTGAATTAATTTAGAAATGTCAATTTTACAAAAACTTGATACACACACACAGGTGATACTTGCCTTTTGTATAATGTCCGGTTTTGGATTGTAGACTGCAGACTGAACTGGCGGCAACCCCAGCTTGATATTGAAACAAGTAGAGATTGAGTTTATAGACCAGTTTCATGATGCATATGGAAGTGGCTCAAGTTATAATGCAGATAGCTAGTTTCAGAGGAAACAATGGGGCTAAAAAATAAGAAAACATTAGCACAGTAATGCCAGCTCTTCAGGCAAGAAGTGGAAGAGGGGGTGGCTTCTAGTAAACTGATTCCTAATGTGCTTTGAGTTTGATCTTTCACTGAACACTGGTTTTGAAGGTGTCTTTTGGGGTTTCCTGTCACAGAATACCATATTCCTTTCTGAAGTAATATCAATGCAGTCAATCCAAGAAAGGGGCTTTACTTCTTGTAAAAATGCTTTAGGATACCGACAAGCAAAATGATATGTGGAACTGCAGATTTCTCATCTAAATTTACATACTGTAATTCGTTTTCCATGCATTTTCCTTGAGAGCATAGCAAGGGGAGCCCAGCGGTATTAACATCTAACGGTGAAATCTAATGATTGTCAAGATGAAGTCTGCTAGCCTGCAGTAAGCAGACAGACTTGTGTTTGCTGCTGTTGCGTTCAGAGAATAACTGGGTTTTTTGTTTTTTTATAATGATACCAGCACATTCTGTTCATTAGCATTACTTAGACTTGGAAACCAGATCATATTTTTATATTGTGCTAGTTGTTGTTTTCTGTAATCCTGTAAACCCCGCACTGATTATATGTGAGTTTATGATGTTGGTTCAGGACCTCACAGAGGCACGCTTCCATACAACAAATTTATGTTTTACATTTTCATAACCTATAATATATATATATTTATGATTTCTCCATTGCTTTTTCAGCTTGGTTCATTGTTAGTCATACTTACTATTCAAGCAGTGGTTGATTTAGGGAAGCATATGAGTATTGGACATGCCTCAGTGCACACGCGTCACCAATAGAAAGCACAATGCTACTATGCTTCCCTATCATTAAATAGACCTTTACTGTAGGTGCAGTGTGTAATCTATTCTACTTGATAGGCCTATTTTTGGTAATTTAGTTTGGCCTTGATTGTGACACATACACTAACTTTATTATTATTATTATGTTTATTTAGCAGACGGCTTTATCCAAGGCGACTTATAGAGACTAGGGTGTGTGAACTATGCATCAGCTGCAGAGTCACTTTCAACCACGTCTCACCCGAAAGACAGAGCACAAGGAGGTTAAGTGACTTGCTCAGGGTCACACAATGAGTCAGTGGCTGAGGTGGGATTTGAACCGGGGACCTCCTGGTTACAAGCCCTTTTCTTTAACCACTGGACCACACAGCCTCATTGAATAGGACCTGTACCTAGTCTTGGATTGGGCTACCATTTGCCCTGATCACTGGCTTAATGTGGCATAGACTCTGCAAGGTGTCTCAAGGGATGTTAATCCATTCAGTTATTTATATATCATGCAGTTTGTGCAGAGAGGTAGGCAGAGGATCGTGATGACTAATGCATCGTTCAAGCACTCGGGCAATGCCAAATTCAATCGGAGAGGCATGTGCTAACAAAGTGGCCAGGCAGTATAGAAGGCAGTTGCTGTAAATCACTTTTAAGACAAAAGAAAACGCTGCACCTATAAGCTGACTGCACAACACCTGTGCTGTATTTAGGCAGGTCCTCATAGGTGCTTATTATTTATGAATTGAGGCTCATCACAGGTTTAAGGTTATTTGCAGTTCAAATGCAGGCCTTAAAAATGACGAGGATGTTTTATATTCATTTTAAAGCTTTAAACCTTTTATTCTGTTTTTATGACAGACTGTAGATCAATAAGAAAAAACTGCAATAAAGCTTACAAAGATCCTTAGTTTGCTTATAAGTGATTCTCTTTCACTTCTGCTTAATCAACAAACTGCAACCTGGCAGCTAGCCTTGTCCTTCTGTGACCTGATGAGATTCTTTTAACAGTTGTTTTATGTGCAGATGTAGCTCTTGTGGTCTAAACTATTCATGAAATATAAATTGGAATTTTCCCTCCAGCAAATATATTTTGAAAGAAAATACCACTATGAAAACAAAATGTTACTCAAAGTTTAACCAAAATTCTTGTATACTTGAAGAGGGGTTCAGAAGTACTTGCCCTAGGAACATGATCAAAGTATTACTGGTCTTAGTAGTACTGTAAAAGTTTGGTCCTGTGTGCATTTCTTGCCAGTCTGTAGTCTGTTTTATATTTTATAGCTTTGCATATTAAAACAAATAACTGAAATGTGGCTGTCTTACATAATAATCTGATAAATCCAGACAGTAAAACATTGTCAGCATTCTAAAACATCAAGCTGAAAAAAGTTTGAATGTCACCCCGTACTCTTTAGTTTATATGTATAGAAGTAAGAGGCAATCAGCCTGTTGATGAAGTCATTGTAAAGATGCTCCCATTTTGTGTGGCAATGTTTAAAAGAAAATGGTGGAACACAAATGGTCATATTTTGAAGTGCAAAGATAAAGTTACATTTTCTGAAAGGGATAAACCAATTCTACTGGTCTAATATTAGCCAAATAAGATTGAAGCTTTAGCTGTATTGGTCCAAGTACATTCTTGCTGCTTGTGTACTTTTTTTCCCTTTAGAAGTTTCCTTTTAGTTTTTAATTGTAGTTTTACCTGGAAATCCTATTGAGATGAACATCATATTCCATTCCCATAGATGCTTTTTAAAAAATAGCCAGGGTCACTTTAAAAGTAATGCACTTTCACATTGGTTAGAGTTACTGTAACATTATATCAAAGAATAACTGTACAGTAATATACAGGGTCAACATTAACATCTGAAACTGCGCTGTGCACAGACATGATGAAGGAAACGTCCTAATGTTTGGGAGCCTGTGAACGTGTGGTTGGTAGTGCACAGGTGTAGAGGTGAGGCAGTGATTATAAACAACAGTCCAACAACAGTTCAATGGTCAAAACTTTATTATTACTTTTAAATAATACCACTGACTATACACACCGATGTGTCCAGCCAGTCAAAAACACGGGGTTCAGTCCCGAAATGATAATACAATAAAACACAATTTAAAACACCTACACGATCACCAGTCCAGCAGTGAGTGCTCCGAGTGCAAGTGGTCTTTTGAACTGTGAACAGTGAGTAACAGTGCAGTGCAGTCCGGGTTTGATGCTGGCTGAATAGCGACAGCTCCCGGATATTTAGCCGTCTACAAAGACAAACACAGACAGTTAGCAAAACAAACAAAGCACTTAACACTCACTCTCCTTATTAATTATTTCCATTCTGTCAATGGGTCCTTTCCGTAACCACAGCAAAGGAACAGATCCCTGGGGCAACTTCCCCTAAATACCCATCACACCTCTTTCGGTGGCGCGGCCAATCACGTCTCCCCAATCCGTGACTGACACATCGCCTACTGCATTCAGGCACTGACTTCTGGTATCGTGGTCCCGCCCTTCCTGGATGGCAAGCTTCCGATTGACCCTGGAATGAACTGCCCAACCATCCATTCCGGGCACTCTGCTCGCTATATAGTCTCCTAACAGGTCAGGAGGGAGATTGTTGATTAGATTCACTCGCTGTCTGTCACAGAGACCTTCAGTGCAGAGGAGCTGTTTGTTTAAAGGCAAATAGTACAGCAGATATTCTACCTCGGTGTAGCTGACAAAAACAAAAACAAAATTTATGCCTACAGATTTGTATGGGTCTGAACTCCAATAGATTTTTAAAAAATATATTTACTGTGTGCCATTATAATACTTATTATAAATAAGTAAGTAACCTTGAGTCTTCAAAAGCTCAATAATGTTCGCAAACCGGCTCTGTTTGAGCTCAGTGATAATCTACAGGGATTAGAGTTAAAAACAAACAAACAAAAACCCTTATTTCCACTGCAGCGTTATTTAATTAATTGATTCAAGCGCCTCTGACCACACACTGATTACCTTTCTCACTAAACCACATATTGACCAATATCACGTCTCTTCCCAATAAGAGAAGAGCCTGTTTGTTACTCGTTACACTGCTCAGGCAAACAGAGATTAATTTAAGTTAGGCTACTAAATTAAAAATAGATTGATTAACCCACCAAATCACTTATTATTTACACTTTGTAAGGAATAATAAAAAAAAAGACTTATCTTAGACACCTTTGCTTATTATAAATCTAATTTGGAAATTCTCACACTGTGGTGAGAATGCAAAACTAAAAGTAGCCTATAAATACATACAAGAAATAAGTAAATAATTCAGTACTACAATACCTTTTTGTCCACATTATTGAATGGTCAATCATCATTCATTTTGGCCTAAATATCTTCATAAACAGCACAGATATAATCCATTAAACCTGAGAAAGGCTTTTTTTAAATTGTGTATTAAAGCAGCTTATTTATTAAAGCAAAGTTGCAAATGTGTCTAAGTTAGGAAGCTGGTTTCTTTTCCAGTATTTTGGAGAAATAAAAGTTGCCCCCATCCCATATTTTCTTTCATTCTTTTCTTGACTTTTCTTTTTTACTATATTTTATGTTTTTTCATTTTTAAAACATTTCTTTAACTTTTCTTTAAAAACAATCTACACTTTTCTATGAATTACTACTATTTCTTAGGTTTCACAATGTTCTGTATAAAAGACAAACATATTATGGTGAACAAATATTAGATTTTACACATTTACCATAATCTTTTAAATAAGAAAATATGAGAGCAATGAAATTATAGCAATTCATATTAGGTAAGTACTTCAATTGAATACAGATATCCTCAGAAATATGAAGAATTTAGCCATAACATCGTTGATGATGTAAGCAAGCCATGCTTCACAACAATGTGCATGTGCATAAAAGCCTTTGCATGTAGGCTCTCTCTCTCTCTCTCTCTCTCTCTATTGGGTTTGTTCTGTTGCTAAAATGAACATAAAATCCGATCCAAAGAGGTCACACCACGTCCACAAGGAAGGGAGTTTCTTTAGTGCATTTCTATCTGTAAAATGAGTAAATGGCTGAGAGGTTTCTGTATCCATCACTGTTTACTTCACTTGAACTCAGAAATTCAAAGGGAGTGCAATATGACATGTTTCCATCTGCCACTGGGATTTATTTGAAAGTGACTTGAAATCAAACTCATTCATTTCCATCAGCAGCAGATCGAGAGCAGATCAACTGAGACTCTGTCAAACAATCTCTCCAACTCGCCCTGATGAGGGGCATTACTTACTGAGCACCCAATGCAAAGGAGGCTCGAGGCAGGAAAAAATATGACAATACATTATAGGGGAAAGGGGTGAATTAATTCATAGATAGTAATTATACAAAAATGTGATCCATACAAGTAAACTTCAGAGATAGCAATTATACAAAAATGTGATCCATACAAGTAAACTTTTGTGTAACGTCCAGTTGCAGATTGGATTGTAGACTGCAGATGGAACCAGGTGCAGCCCCAGTTTGATATTATAGTGAGATGATATTGAGTTGTACAGGTGTCGCATAAATAGCACTTCTATTCTGAGGTCAGTGAAGCTGCTTTAGGACCAATCACCAAAATGATTAATCAAAACAATCCTGAAAATGTTCTAAAGGTCAAAAGGTACACCCTAGCACTTTAAAATCAGACAACTTATACCATAATAGTGACATACTTAGCATTGTATTGAAAATAAATATAGGTGGCTATCTTTCCGTTGTGTTTTTGATATCACTAAACCTTTTTTTTTCCCTGAAACAAAATAGCGAGCTGTGCAAGGACAAGGACTTTCACAGTGTCCTAAACTTGAAAACTCTGTATTCTGCTACAGGGTACTATCATTAATTATAGCACATGAACAGCTCAGTGATGAGAGAACTGGACTGTAGTGCTGAACATTATGAATATCTGAAGCCCACCACAGCCACTGCAAGCACAGCAATTACCCTTTCAGCCTGCATCACACTGAAAAGGAATTTAGATTAAACTTGAGGTTGATCATTTTATTTACAGTCATCAAAGTCATTAGCTTGAATTACAGACTGATCTGATGTTCTTTTGTTTTTCTGTTGTTGTTGTTTTTCTCCGAACACCCAACAAAAATTAGATTCATTTTGCATACTCTACATACAATGGTGTCCTGGTGTGCTTTTTGCTAAAATTAGACAATATTCAGACCTAGCTGTTAAACTGATAAAGAGCTGGGGATAACGCCCTCTACGCGGCATTCAAGAAAGAAAATGTGGCCTAGTTTGAAACCCGTGTACTTAGTTTGGAAAGTTTGATTTCAGCTTTGCATTATACACACTGTTAAAGCTGAAGTATCAAATGCAAGTGAGATGTCTCTTTCCAGGCCTTCATTTTTAAATTGTTTGAAATGATATACAATACTGTGTGTAGTATATTTAGAACATAGAGGGAAATCAAGAAGAAAATATACAGCTTTTTTATAAGCATCAGTTAATTAGATTAAAACATTGAAAAAGTGTGTGATGAAAAGACTTTGTTTTGTGAAAGTTCAAATGATGGAATTTTTTTTTCAGTTGAGATTTTAAAAATTCAAAAATCAGGTGTGACTTGGGTGTAGTTAAAGTTATGCTCAATGCAAAATAAATAAATCACCATTGTTAATGTAGACAGGTATTTTGAGCTTCTAAATTGTGCTGCCTAACTCTTTGACAGACTGTAAGCCAATCAGAAATATAGGAAATAGGTTGTGAGCCAAATAGAACCAGGAGAAGGTGTGTAATATTAGGCTTCTGTTTTTGGAAAGGCAGAATTCAGAATTCTCCTGGTCACACCTTAACTAACACATACACAATGATTTGACATGGCAGGATGTTGTGAGCAGCTCTCCGCTAATCATTTATGCTCATTGCAAAACTAAATGTGACCCATCCATAGAAAAAGTGCCAAACATTCTATTTCTATGCATAGGACATTCAGTATGGTTCAGGGTCCGCATCATGCATGTCTCTACTGTTGGTACATGTATGAATAACAATTGTACACCATACATAATGTGATGCATGAATATGTACACTTTCTAAAGGATTACCATCGTGCTGACGTTATGGTCAGTTTTTGTTTCCATAGTATGTATTAGCTTGGTGCTATTTTTTTAAATGGGTTGTCTGTATCACTGGTATGTTAATATTATTTTAATTTCCATACAATCAGTGAGGCCTGACAGTGAAGTTTAATGCCAGTGTAGAACCAGCTTGGAAATACACTGTTGGAGAGTATCAATTTTAATTGTAAAATGTATTATGCTGCTGTTTTGTTTATCTTTTCATATCTTGTACATCTTTTAAGTAAATATAACACTGAAGGCATTAAGACTTACATTTGTCAATGAATTTTGCAAAGTTTAATTTAGTATTTCTAAAATAACCAGTATTGAGTGTTTTTATAGTTATGGATGAAGTATGATAACACACTGTCAAATTAATTTCATGGACTTGTATTATTATTATTATTATTATTATTATTATTATTATTATTATTAATAATAATAATAATAATAATAATAATAATAATAATAATAATAAAAACATAGGTAATGTACCTTGTTTTCAAGTAAAGCAATACTGTACACTCTTTTGATATTAGAATACTGATCAAGCTTGTTGTGCAAAATCTTGCAAAGTTTAGTTAAAACGGCCGCATTTCAAAGTATAAAAAGGAGAAGAAAAAAAATTGAAAAACTAGTGGTAGATTTTGCCCGAGGTAAGACACAGGTGGATGAAGCCAAGAGCAGGGTCACAGTAAAGATTTATATTATGTACAAAGTAAAGGACAGAAGAAAAATAGCTGTTCAGGTTGTGTCTCACTGAAGCGAGTGAAACAGCTGTTCACAGAGTGAAGAAATGGTCAGGTAAGACAGGCTGAAAATAATAATCACAGGGCCATCTGCTGACCTGGGACTGTACACCCCCAGGGCACCAAACAAATTCTGTCCTTATGGAGTGCTCTGCACAGTTAAAGCTGTGAAACTTATTCAGTCAAACAAAGCTTAAGCAGGCTAATCAAGGTGTACGATACTTTTACGGAGGCGTGCACATTTAAAAGCTGCCTTATACATGGAAATATGTATTAAAGCTTTTGTTTATGCCTACAATTCTGAGGTTGTTGTTTCATAGCCTTTGTTATCACGGATCATTTCATTTATTAACCATGCTCAGTTTAAGAATACAGGTTAATGAAGCTTGCTGTCTTTTATTAAAAGTCTACTGAATCATCTGAACTCATGCAAACCATAAATATGTCTGCTGACAACCTCCAGAAAGCTTCCTTAATTATGACTAGTGAGGGCTTTACAAAGCAACCTGCACCGTTCCTGGCAGCTCTTGGTTGTATTCAGCCTTAACAGCTGTTTTGTTTTTTTTTTCTAAGGGCAAGCTTAATAATAATTGACTTTATTTCCGCCAAAGCACAAGGCACAACTGAAGTTATAATAAATGCCAGCAAACACACATGCCATAAATCATACAAATAAGATCAAATCTAGGTCACATACAATGGTTTTAGAGCAACAAACGCCATCAATATTGTAAACTCTACAGAGATTGTACAAATGTTTACTATGGAATACCATCGTAAAAGAGTAGTGCTGCTATAGTGATCAAGCACAAAGGATGTGGTCAACACTGAACATAGATTTGCCAAGTTTATTTTATGCCAGAACAGGAGAAGAAAGTGCTACAACACAAACTAACAATTCCAGATTTCAGCTTTTACAGGGAGAAATGTGCTTTCAATCTTCATGTTCATGAATACTATACAGAAACTGTAAAAGCATAAAAGCTCCTTTTTGAATGCTCCTAATTTAATGTATCATTATATTCCTAGCCCAAGAGCAGCCAATCTACACCATAAAGACATGAACAAAGCCTGTATTTGCTCTAAAAAACCTCTTCACACTCCATGGTTCGTTCTGTGCTACATAACCTACATTAATGCTACTGTCAAGAATGAGTTCGTTCATGTTCCTTCAAAGGACATTATGACATCCCAGAGTCTCTTTACCACAAATTAAAAGGCATTCTGAAGAAATGTTTAAAGTATTGTTTTTCTAGTCTGAGAATTATTAGCAGTAAATATTAATATTATACATACAGTCTCTATCATTCCCATAATGCAAAGTGCACAATACACTCTCAAGCAAGCAAAGAAAATCAAAGTGGATCAGTACTTCAGTTACTTCAAGTAGGAACACATGCTGTTATGGTATCAATAATGGAGTTCCATGACCACATACTGCAAACCACAATAA
The DNA here is from genome assembly GCA_030684275.1 of Acipenser oxyrinchus oxyrinchus. Classification (NCBI taxonomy): domain Eukaryota; kingdom Metazoa; phylum Chordata; class Actinopteri; order Acipenseriformes; family Acipenseridae; genus Acipenser; species Acipenser oxyrinchus. The sequence continues at coordinate 116,958 of JAGXEW010000319.1, read as the reverse complement.
TGACTACTGTACATCATGTGTTTATGCAGTAACATGTGCATAATGTCACTACCATAATGTTTCTGTTGAAGTGCATTTGCTGGTTTAGGCAATTGAGAATTCAGAAAACAACTTTGTATGTTTCCATGAAAGTGTTTTGTTTATTGAAACTTAATAATACACATGTTGCTCATGCAAAACAAATATATAATTACACTATAAAAAATATGCCCCACACTAATCATAATGACGTAGCACTAGTCACTGATGTGAAGGTGTTGCTGAAACACCCTGAGGCAACACATCCAATTGCTTACATGGAAGCCAGAGCCAATTTCTTCTTGTGAACTAAAACTGAGGTGCTTTTGTTAATTATTTTTATCAATTAAAACAAAGACAAAAGAAAACCCCTTCTTAATCTCTTCCCTGCTGCTTCTCCTCATTTTAGACCCTTAACAATTAGCAAATCAGTTAATTATCCACCTAACTGGCCTCTACTAAAATAACAGAAAGGAACTTAATTGGTTCTGTTGGCATTAAATAATTAGCCGTTTGCCTGCTTCAGTAACTGCTGTCAAAATGGTTCCTATAATAGTTATCCAATGTATATTATTGTTAGAAAAGTGAATAGGACTCTATACATTACAGTTTGTATTATGCAATGCAACCCCAGTAGTGCACGGACAGTTATTTAAAAGTGCAATGTGAAAAGTCATCCTTTAACAATACAAATAGACAATAATGTAGAACAAAAATCAATGTTTCAACTGGGAATACTGAAAAATGATTTTTAGCAAGATTAGCAATTCAATACAGTCAGAATTGTGTGTAAAATCAAGTATTTGCTTTTGCAATGCTATTATCCAGCAATTATTTCAATGTGGTTTCTGTGGTAAGGAGGAATCACATATTTTAATATGAATATATTATATATATATATACAGTATATAGTATAAAATATGTTAGCTATGCTTTTTAATAAACTGCGATCTAGAATATTGTTTCAATGCTTCTACTAAAGTGGTAGTAAATGTTTAAGCAGCTTGCCATCTTGTGTAAGTGTTGATGGCTCCCTTGGTCTCACAGTGGTCTCTATAAGCTGGAAGGTAAATGATTCAGATCATGCTTAGTGATATACCTAGAGGTAGATTGCATTTGCCATCACCCAGCATGATGTAAAAGAGAGCAAGGCAGTTGTAGACACTGTTTTAGGATGAGAGGTAAAAAACAACAAGATTTTTCCAATCAAAATTTGCTGTGCATGTAATACATGTAACACGTGTAATTTTGTGCCTGTAGAAATCCTTTTAAAATTAAATAATAAACATTTGTCTCAATATCTTTACTGTTCAGGGTTCTTCTCTTATTTCTAAATTTACCACCATTGACTGTTTCATAGTTATGGATGAAGGTATTAATTTTATGTATTAATTTTATTTCATTATTATTATTATTGCTACCTACTTTTTTATATTTTGTTTTTCTCATGTTTTCAATCACTTCACTGGTTTTGACTCTGTCACTGTGTTTATGATTCATATACTGATCTCTGTCTTTAGACTCATGGAGTTCACAGTGACAGGACTGAGTACTAAAGATTGCTTCCCCTCTAAACTGCATATCTGTAACCTTCAGGAACAAATCCTAGTATGGAACCAATCAGCACAGGTTAGCGTTGCTGTGGGGAAGCAATGTATATCTACCACCTTGAAGATGTATTTATTTATTCCCTACTGTGCCCTTACCTTACTGTAGCCCTTATTGCAATTACCAAATACTGTATCACGACGATTGAGAAAAAAACGATTATGGAAAATTCAAAGAAAATGTATGACTCTACTAAGAAAAAAAAAATCTATCAATTTGAGTTTTGACTTGGTGGTAGGTTTTCATTTTCACCCATCCTGAATGGGTTTGCCATTATAATTTCAGTCATAATCTTTATTGTCCATAACTGAAAACAATAACAATAGCAAGTGCTGCATGCTTGGAACAAATGCTCCACACAAGCCAATGTCTTACTGTGTTTCCATAGTCATTTACTTGAGCACCATTGTTTGCTAAGTTTGGTAATCTCTTTATGCCCAAATCTTCAGTCAATACACATCTAGCCAGAGAGTGCCCATCTCTGAATCCCTTATTCATTGGTATTAGTGACAGCAGCACACTTCTTGAATACACTTTTATCATCCTTGTATTAATAATATGTGAATTGGAAAACATGATGACAGTAAATATGCATGATACTTTGTTGGTTCCTTATAAATTGGATAGTTGCTCTAGATATCCACATTACAGGAGTTTACAGGTATATTATACACAGCTGGGTGTCAATGATGATGATAATACAAATAGTTTCAATCCACTTGGATATCCTGCCCTATTTACAGGAGTTGGGGCATTTATGACAGTAACTCTTGTTTTATACTTCACTAGTTTTACATTTTATAAAATAATGACCAATGTGTAGTGTATAGGGATGAAGAAAAACTATTTCAGTTTCACTTGTACTTGCTTTGCAGAAAGTGATGTCAGACACTCACCTTTTTTCTTTGGTTTAACGCTTTCCTGTCTACAGATATAACAAAGGTGAAACTGAAAGATGAAAACAGAACATAGCATAATACTAGCTGAAATGATACAAACACCTGTTAGGGATAATATAAAAAAGGGTAACGTTTCAGTGCTTGTGAATGGTTTTAGCTACAATACCATACATACAATATGTTGCCACGTGCAGTTTAAAACCCGAATCTCCAGAAGACAGTTCCTCCCAGGCTATCCTCAGATGAACTACAAGGACATGTCAGTGCTGGGTGATATGATATACTACGACTGTATTACTCATTACCCTACTAGTCAGGATTTAGGAAGGCTCAGCCAATAGGGTGGTCATCAGCCAGCAGGATCGTTACTGGGTGTTTGCATATTGTTGCTTTCCTTTCTGTACGGTAGTTTTTGTTCAAAGAAATATAACAGTACAATAAATAGACCTTTTGTTATAATTATTAGCAAGTCAGATCAGGTACTTTTTCTGGCTGGCTGAGCTAGCAAGTTTACTTGGAAAACCCTGGCCCAAATATATTCCAGGTTCCTTATGAACCTTCAGCAAAGGAAGAACATCTGATTTATTTTGCTTCTGGAAAACTGACACGCCCATGTTTTGATTGCATCTGGTGTTATTTTTCCCTGTACTGTAGATGCATAACTCAATTCAGTCATTTATTTTTCCCACAATTGGTGCAGAGAAGGAGGCAGATTCTGATGATGAATGTGGTGTTCAAGTTCATTCCAAACATGCTCGATTGGATTGAGATCCAGGGATTGCGGTGGCCACAGACGATGCCCGACGTCTCTGTCATGCTTCTCAAACCATTTGCTCACAATTATGGCATGGTGGGTACACTATCGTCTTTTAAAGTAGCAATCAGCAGGCAATGCGTGTTGGTCTGGTGAAGTTTTAACTAAATATGTGCACTACAGGACCCCACTGAGAAGACCTTCTGGGCCTGAACTCTGAAATGAAAACATTTAGGTTTTCAAAAAAACTTTCCAGATTGCAATTGAGAGAGGACTTGTTTCTCATATTTAGTTACATTCATTCAAACGTTCAAGGAAACCAGTCAACTGAACTTTGTTAGCGAAGGTTATTTTTCTTTTTTGTGCTCTACTGAGGCCCTAATACATACTGCTCAGGGATAACAATGGAAACCAGTAACCAACATTTTTCAGCTGTTTCAAGTGCACACTAACTCCTTTATCATTGTCTTTGACAAAGAAAAGGAAGCATTTGCAAGGATATCAAATATGTGGAGAAAAGTAAAAGCTGAATGATTGTATTACCTTTCTGAAATGCGCTTTGCAGAACTGGAAAATGTAATTAGCGGCAAAGCAAGTCTAAATTCAATAAAATTCACACATCAAAGGAACATATGAATACTTATTTTCAGTAAGCCTGTCAAAGAGTCTGTCTATTAGTCTTCTCTGGTTCTGTGTGTGTTTGTGTGTTGAAGAAACACATTAAGGAAACAAACAACATAAATGCAAATTTAAGATGAAACTGTAGTTTTGTCATTTGGTGGTACTGCGGCCATCTTTGTACCCCTCCCTCACACACACACATCCTTGGACAGCGAGGCCATTACCTGGGGAGCTTTTATCCCAAATTTGTGATCCAGAGAAAGTTGTCAGGGTTACTTAAGTACTAAAAGAAACTTATAGGTGAAACTTCTGTCTTTGAATTTTACCACATTTCTTTTAGTATTTTTAAATGTACCACAGTTGAGCGCTTTTATAGAAGGGGATTGTGTGACTTTTAGACCTAACACTACATTCCCAGCATCCAACACATACTCTAATATAATTGAACCCTTTTAGACAGTTTCTCAGGTAAATATACCAATAGTCAAGAGCACAGATCCTTAAAATCTACAATAGAAATGCACACTGTTTCCTTGTCACAAATGAACAGCTTGTCCCACTTTTCACAGACCCACATGCCCATTCCTGCACCCTTATTTGGTAGAGGTCAGAGATTTTATCATCTGTGGCAAATTTGGTGATGCATGAAGCCAGGCCCAGAAGATTTTTTCTATTTTAGATTTATAGTTTCATCAGATAATCTGTAATTCACTATGGGTTTGGGACCGCTGATTTTTCTTTTTTTTTTTTGAGTGAATATCAATAAAAGTTGGCTACAGCCTTGACAAGGATCTATTTGATCAAAATTTTGACAGTTATCAAATAAAGGTCATTAGAGAGCACTTGAATGCAGTGGAGTCTACCTTTGGAAGTTCTACAATGCTGTTTCAAGTGAGTGCAGGCTTTCTGTTTCAGCACCCTTTGGAACACTGTGTGAAGTTTCAGTTTCAACCTTGACAACACTTTGTTCAGGATGATTGTGCTTCTGAGACAGTGGTTTAAAAAAAAACAAAAAAAAAAACATTTGACATGGAATTGTTTCAAAGCACAAAGGACGTGCACTTCAAAGGAGAGCTAAACCTTCTGAACATACACAGAAGATTCAACTTTTCAAAATGACCATTCACCTTACCCTTCGACATGAAAAATAAACATTTTCAGAACATTTTACTCCTCCTTAACATCCCTTGATACCATGTTAACAGCAGCAAAACATATCTAAGGTTTGGCAACATTATGTTTCAGCTGGACGTTATAACAACTGACTGCTCTGCCATGTGAAGGGAGAGTCTACCTGCTCTGCATTATCAGCTGTAATAACAATGTATAATGCTTTAAACTGGCTTTCTTTTATTTCAGAAGCACCTGACCAGTTTCGCTAGTGTTAAGGTGGAGTTGGACATAAGCATACTTCTTCTTGTTACATTAACTGACACACTGTCATAAACTACCAGGAATGGACCGATTTTTTCAGGGAGTGTGAACTGTACCTAAAGCAAAGCCTTGGTTAAAGTAGGAACAGCATGATTCTAAACCTGGTGGGAATCTATGGGTGTGATAATGCCTGCTGAAAGGGGCTGAACACTGGCACTTATAACAACACTTTCGCTGATCTCCATTACAATGCACCTACCTGAAGAACAGCTAAAACAATCAAATAAAAATGTTTTTGAATAATTGCACTAAAAACCAGTCGGAATGACTGCAAACATCATAAAGAAGCTAAAGGTACATCGCAAATGTAATCTGAAGCTACAGAACTCAGTCTTTAATTTAGTACTTTAGCAATGTAACACAGCTGTTATTATATAGTAAATGGAAGGACACAAAAGTAATGAGGTGTGACTGAAATTCAATTCTGTCATTTCTTTTGCAAATGATTGAGTCCGTCCAGCTTTGAATATAGAATAGGCTATTGTTCCCTAATCATCCACATAAACCTCCCTTGGTCTGAGATTTCGATTCAGTCATTGCCCGGTACATGGCTTAGATTTCATGGCATGCTGTATCATAGGGAACATCGTGGAACAGTCCTTCACCATTTGAAATAAAGCTCTCAAACAGATTGTGTGGATTCTATGATTCTATCTTAGCAGGTAGGGTTTCATTTTGACACTTGGGGTTGTCCTTTCATATTGGGAGGAACAGAACAGCGATAAACTGGATTGAATTTTGCTTAACACTTTTGTGGAGAAAAGTAAAAATCTGCATACTGAACGTTTCTGAAAAATAAAAATGCTTAAACCTAAACCTATTGAATGCATATTATGAAAAGGTGGTGCACTTCAAATTAATTTTGAAATGGTTAAAACAGATTGTCTTTTCTTTAGTATATATTTATGTATGTGCAATAACATAATTGATTGGTTGGTTGGCATGAGTCACTGGAAGTATTTGCTATGGCAGAAAACCCTCAACTGGGCCAGATAATGCATACAGTAACATCCTTGACAATACTTCCACACCCCCATGCAGCTTCAGCAGAACTGCTGTCCCATTGTACCAATAATATACTTTTTTGCTGGTTCTTTTTCACATATTACACTTCAATTTCTGGGCTGCTTCATTTGATAACCTGAGCTCATGGATTGTACTTTTACAAAACCATGGTTAATGGGCTGAAGATAAAAGTTGAAGACCGCTGTGTGTGTGTGTATTATGTTGCGCTGAACACTGTGCCTTTTAAAATGCGTGCCGGTCTGATTTAATAGGGCACCTGCTTGATGGTCCAGGTGCCATGGCAGGCAGGTGGGTGGTGTTTGCCATCAGGAAGTGCCCTAAGGGTGACTCCACACACCAGTCACACTTGGCCCTCCTTCATTAGTAGTAAAGGTCAAAACACAAAAACGCATTGGGGTTCTAGCATTGAAATGTATACACTCAACCACTTCTTGTAAGGTGAGTTAGTTCATACTCCTGACTTTGCCTTTGATTGTGCGTACCTCACACAGTGTGTCCATAATTGAAAAATCCCTCTATTAGTTTCTTAGACATTTTCCTGGTCAGATGGTTAATGCTTGGGGGCGATGTGTCACAGTAAACAGGCACCAGAGGTAGCCGGTAAATGGAAAGGATTTTGCAATTGGACCAGGTGGAACTGCAATGCCATCACCTCCTTTAAGGGCTATATTATAAAATACAAAATCTGTTGCTGTTAATTCCTTGGCGTTTTATCTTTCATTGCCCATCTGGACATCAGCTTCAGCTTGTAGCTTCAATTAGATTTGAATCTTTGGGTCAGATAGTGAACGTTGATTTGCCTCTAAATCTATCAAAACCCAAAGCACACTCAAGTGACAGTAAATTCCTATTTCTATTTATACCTAACATTGCTGGCTTTTAGTTGATTTCAACTTTTTTTTTTTCATGTCAAAACCCAACTGGATTCTGGAGGTCAGTGCTTCATGAACTGGCTACAAAAAAAACAGGAAAAATACTCTATCTGTATGCAAATGTAGGTGGTCATGTGACATGCAGTGTAACAATCAATCAAAAGAAGGATCTCAATGACTTCATAAGGATAGCAAGTGGCATGCAATCGACTGGTCCTTCAATGTAGTGTTCACACTGACCAGTATGTGGTAATCGGGTCGTAACATATGTGTGCTTAGACAAGCAACGAATTACAGAAACCTTGAACACTAGACAAGACACACCTGTTTTCATCAAACAATGCCCCCGGAGCTACACTTTTTGGCCAGTATGTTCTAGTCTAATAACACAGGACAAGCAACTGTAGAAAATGACTTGGCATGACAAAACAGATAATCTGTGTAGCTTTTGACACAGCACTAGAAAACACCACAGCTTCATTTCCCAAACGAAACAGGACCAGGCCAGTATTGATGCTGAGTGGTCGTGTTGTTCCATGGAAGCAGCTTACCCCAACACCCATGTCCCTCATAAACAAGTTAAGAGACAAGCGCTTATATTCACATTTCAAAACCTACAGCTAGAAGCATCTTTTAGTAGTTGTTGAATGCTACATGGAGTGCTGTTTTGCATCTGATTTCGAAACTTGGCTTTATCTTCTCCTCATCTGTATTGCTGCACTTCATTTTAATGATGGATAATAAATTAGATGAGTGCTCTCCTTCATATGAAGAGCTCTCCCTCTCTCTCATTTTCTTTATATTTGTTCTTATTATAGCTAAGCATGCATTGTTTGTGCTACCAATTGGTAAATATTTGAAACTTTGTTTTTGCTTATTGATTTTCACAGTGTGTGCCAAATATGTCTGCAGTTATTACTTTTATCATGGGATGTTCTGCGGTAGATTTTAACAAAATATCTACGTGACGTTTTGTTATTTCTTAATCCATTGCTTGTTTTAAATATTACAGTTTCCCATTTGAGAAAACATATTTTAAGAATGAGAAGGACAAAAAGTGTGACAAAACCGGTATGTCTATTGAATCTATGGACAAATAACAAATGAGGATGACAATTAGATATCCTGTGAATATTAGTATTATATGCAGTGGTAGTTTTTCCCCACAATGCAGTAGTTTTAGTATTTAGTAATTATCTGTGTAAAAAAAAAATATATATATATATATATATATGGCCTCAACTGTTACAATTTTACAGCGCATCAGTTAGTAATGTATATATTCTTTTCAATGTCATTCTTTGATTGGATTTGATATTCTCAATGCCCAGTTTGTTATGTTTGAGATCTGTTGACTTGGTCATTTTGTTCCAACAGTTCATATCTGGAGTGTAAAAGATGTGAAGTAAGTTAAGAATGGCTGAATGAGGTACAATGAAAGGAGACTCGATATGTATGGTCACCACTGCATGTACATCTCTGGTTTGCTGATGTAGTCAGAGTTCCAGGCACGTACAGAATGGCTTTTGTTGCTGAAGTAGGCAAGCATAATAATACCTGGGTATATTTGCATCAGAGTACATGTCTTTTTGCTAGAAGCACAAATGAGATTTCTTACCTTTATGGTTTCCATTCTGATGACCCTTGAGTACAGTCTAATGTATGGGGTAGATACTAAATGTTTTACCACCAGTAAAACATATCATCATTCATTGTATTAATATCAATAAATGTCAACACCACTAAAGCTGTAGGGCAATAAATGTCTTCTCAATGGCTGCTTACGGAGTTTGCCCTTGTGGTTTGTAGGGGTATATTCATTCATAAATATATATATACAGTACTGTGCAAAAGTTTTAGGCAGGTGTGAAAAAATGCTGTAAAGTAAGAATGCTTTCAAAATAGACATGTTAATAGTTTATATTTATCAATTAACAAAATTCAAAGTGAGTGAACAGAAGAAAAATCTACATCAAATCCATATTTGGTGTGACCACCCTTTGCCTTCAAAACAGCATCAATTCTTCTAGGTACACTTGCACACAGTTTTTGAAGGAACTTCGGCAGGTAGGTTGGCCCAAACATCTTGGAGAACTAACCACAGTTCTTCTGTGGATTTAGGCAGCCTCAGTTGCTTCTCTCTCTTCATGTAATCCCAGACAGACTCGATGATGTTGAGATGAGGGCTCTGTGGGGGCCATACCATCACTTCCAGGACTCCTTGTTCTTCTTTACGCTGAAGATAGTTCTTAATGACTTTCGCTGTATGTTTGGGGTCGTTGTCATGCTGCAGAATAAATTTGGGACCAATCAGATGCCTCCCTGATGGTATTGCATGATGGATAAGTATCTGCCTGTACTTCTCAGCATTGAGGAGACCATTAATTCTGACCAAATCCCCAACTCCATTTTCAGAAATGCAGCCCCAAACTTGCAAGGAACCTCCACCATGCTTCACTGTTGCCTGCAGACACTCATTCGTGTACCGCTCTCCAGCCCTGCAGCGAACAAACTGCCTTCTGCTACAGCCAAATATTTCAAATTTTGACTCATCAGTCCAGAGCACCTGCTGCCATTTTTCTGCACCCCAGTTCCTGTGTTTTCGTGCATAGTTGAGTCACTTGGCCTTGTTTCCACGTCGGACGTATGGCTTTTTGGCGCAAGTCTTCCATGAAGGCCACTTCTGACCAGACTTCTCTGGACAGTAGATGGGTGTACCAGGGTCCCACTGTTTTCTGCCAATTCTGAGCTGATGGCACTGCTGGACATCTTCCGATTGCGAAGGAAGTAAGCATGATGTGTCTTTCATCTGCTGCAGTAAGTTTCCTTGGCGACCACTGCGTCACGGTCCTCAACGTTGCCCGTTTCTTTGTGCTTCTTCAAAAGAGCTTGGCCAGCACATCTGGAAACCCCTGTCTGCCTTGAAATTTCTGTCTGGGAGAGACCTTGCTGATGCAGTATAACTACCTTGTGTCTTGTTGCTGTGCTCAGTCTTGCCATGGTGTATGACTTTTGACAGTAAACTGTCTTCAGCAACCTCACCTTGTTAGCTGAGTTTGGCTGTTCCTCACCTAGTTTTATTCCTCCTACACAGCTGTTTCTGTTTCAGTTAATGATTGTGTTTCAACCTACATATTGAATTGATGATCATTAGCACCTGTTTGGTATAATTGTTTAATCATACACCTGACTATATGCCTACAAAATCCCTGACTTTGTGCAAGTGTACCTAGAAGAATTGATGCTGTTTTGAAGGCAAAGGGTGGTCACACCAAATATGGATTTGATTTAGATTTTTCTTCTGTTCACTCACTTTGCATTTAGTTAATTGATAAATATAATCTATTAACATGTCTATTTTTGAAAGCATTCTTACTTTACAGCATTTTTCACACCTGCCTAAAACTTTTGCACAGTACTGTATATATATATATATATATATATATATATATATATATATATATATATATATATATATATATTTATCTGTGACTTTTTCTTTAGCTTTATGTGTATGACCTCTTCCTTGACCCATAGCAGAGATGAAAAATGCCTTTAAATCATTTTGCATTACATTTAGAATAAGTATTTGTAACTAAGAGAAATTGACTCGTAGACCTACATTATCCTAAATTGAACCAAACCCTCAGTCTCTAACCAATATCCCACTACCTGTACCCTACTTGAAGGAATAACAATGCAATGCAAATGATCTGTCTTAATGCTAATGTGGCATGATCTGTTTCCATGTGCAACATTTTTCTGTCCAAAAGGTCCTAGACTGTAATATCACTGCCGCCTGCACAACTGAAGTACTGTACAGGTGAAGCTGTATTATTGTAGCCAAATTACTGTTTACTTCCACTGCAGTGTTTGTACTGTGAGGTCATTCTGCTTTGAGATACACAACTTGAGCAGACCCAGGTATAAATGGGTTGAAAAAGTGGTTCAGAGTGGCAATGCCCACGCTTTCCTGTTGAGTTCCCAAGCCACAACAATACGGATATCAAACTGTGCTTCAGGATGAATTATTGCTCAGGTAAAGTTAAAGTGTAAGACATTGAAGTGTGATCGTCGATAATCTTGGGATGTCTGCAAGCAGAATAGTATTTGTGGATGATGCGGTTTGTATAAATTTATCTTAGCCTTTGTTGTGTATATTTGTCATGTAAATTGGTTGGATCGTAATATGCGGCAGAGCAGAGACATTTCTCATTCTTGAATGAATCGGTGTTCGTCTTGCTTGTTTGCAGGAAAGCAAACCCTTATTTTGGGGATATAAATAACTGAAATGAGCACTGATACTATGTAAACACACAAAAACAGGCCAGGTTATCATATGTAGTTTTTGTGTTAGGGCAGCGATGTGCAATCCAACACGTTGCAATAAAGAATAATGTAAAAAGTAGATCACCATGATAATACCAATTATCCTGAAGCTGTTCAATTTTGACTAAAAGAGCAATATCGATTATCAGGAAATTCTTATAGAGCCATATATATCTATTTTTTTGATGCTTGCAGTAATATAAAGACACTGGCTGATCTGACACCCTTGCAGTCTTTTCAAACCCATTAGTGCAAAGAAGTAATTGAAAACTGTGCTAAGGAACCAAGTTTCATCTCAATTGGTAAGCAGATTTCAAGATAACTACAAATGTAAGCGCAAAGCACACATAAGGCCTCCACAACATTATATATTATATAATAGGAGGCTGTGTGGTCCAGTGGTTAAAGAAAAGGGGCTTGTAACCAGGAGGTCCCCGGTTCAAATCCCACCTCAGCCACTGACTCATTGTGTGACTCTGAGCAAGTCACTTAACCTCCTTGTGCTCCTTCTTTCGGGTGAGACGTAATTTTAAGTAAGTAACGCTACAGCTGATGCATAGTTCACACACTCTTGTCTCTGTAAGTCGCCTTGGATAAAGGCGTCTGCTAAATAAACAAATTATATATATAAAATAAAAATAAACTGAGGCTGAAAAACTTTTTTGGGAGGCAAAGGCACCTCTACTGCTGAAACAGCCATTACGAAGCTGAGCAGGCACAGTAGGGCCAAACTCCTTTATTTACTGGCAGACTTTTCAGGGGTCAATACACATTGAAAACCTTTTTATATGGCAAGGGATACCAGGTGATTCACCCTCTTGACATAACAGTGGCCTTTTATTTGACACTGAGCTCTCTGAGGGAATAATACTGGTTTCTAGTTTCATTGTTTGTGTCCCCCGTCCCCCAAACAGTGACATCTCAATGTCAGACACAGAAGTCCACAATAACACTGTAAGCATTTCAGAACAAGCTGATACACTAGTACATTTTAAAAGAAGGGTTTCTTTTTGATGTTACTTCAAAAGCTTCCCAACTTTTGTTTTCAAATACAGCATGGAGGCAGGCCTTGTTTTGACACTTCTTTGATCAACATCGCCATCTTGTGCACAGAACCAGAAATATTTATGTTTCTGCCATTGGTAGAGGAGTGGGAAGTTCTGGGGTGCAGTAGTGCTGTGTTTTAAATGAAGTGAGCTTTCCAGAACCTATGTCACACTTTAGAGTTGTACACATAGCTGGAGAAAATGTTATCCAATTATCGTGAAACTTGCTAAGGACATTCTTTAGAACAAATCATTCAAAGCATCAGAATCAGGTGGTATAAGGAGATAGCAGTCCTTCTACCTGCATGTATGTACTGTGTCAAACCTACTATTTTCACATGCGTATAACATGGATGTAGGTGATTATGATTTTGATTTGCATGCATTAAAAACAGTCCCTTAAACACACAGTAGCAGTGTGTGAGTTTAGAAGAAAGTTTTGGTTCTTTGCTACTAGTGTGTTAGATACCAGCTTGTACTGTACAGCACCCTAAATACATATTTGAAATGTAATCTGTGAAAGCTGTTTGTCTCAAAATGGCTGCTCCTTGGAGGACATGGGCCTTGTCTGTTCAGGTGGGTTGGTTATTATGTTTGAGGCTTACCACAGATGTTGTAACAAGCAATGTCATTTTGTCAGGGTCTTGATAAAGCCCAGCACATGCATGCTTGTCTGAATTACTGCAAGGAGTGGCACATGTGAGACCTCTTTAAATCCCTTTGCTTAACATTTATTATTAGAGCTCCTTATTTAGTTAGCATTTAAACTGACATTTAAGGTCATTTAGTTTTATAATTACTCTTCTAGAAACCGATTCAGCAGCACTTAACAGATATACAGATAGGTAAAACCACATTGTGTTGACATTTTTTGCTGATCCTGCTGTATTATAAATATGTATGTTTTCCATTTCTTTTTTTTTTTTTTTTAGCAATGCTGTGCTTTGTTGTCAAAAGTTGCAGTTAAAAAATAAATAAATAAAAGAAACCACAAAGAAAGTGATTTCTATAATTTCGTATTGTTCTATTGAGATTAGAGATTCAGCTTTATAATAACAACAAATTATTACATAACATGCATAAAATGAAAAATAGCATGCAAAAACTAATTTCATACTTTGACAAGTATTTGGGCAATCAACATACAGTACTGTGCAAAAGTTTTAGGCAGGTGTGAAAAAATGCTGTAAAGTAAGAATGCTTTCAAAAATAGACATGTTAATAGATTATATTTATCAATTAACTAAATCCAAAGTGAGTGAACAGAAGAAAAATCTAAATCAAATCCATATTTGGTGTGACCACCCTTTGCCTTCAAAGCAGCATCAATTCTTCTAGGTACACTTGCACAAAGTCAGGGATTTTGTAGGCATATAGTCAGGTGTATGATTAAACAATTCTACCAAACAGGTGCTAATGATCATCAATTCAATATGTAGGTTGAAACACAATCATTAACTGAAACAGAAACAGCTGTGTAGGAGGAATAAAACTGGGTGAGAACAGCCAAACTCAGCTAACATGGTGAGGTTGCTGAAGACAGTTTACTGTCAAAAGTCATACACCATGGCAAGACTGAGCACAGCAACAAGACACAAGGTAGTTATACTGCATCAGCAAAGGTCTCTCCCAGGCAGAAATTTCAAGGCAGACAGGGGTTTCCAGATGTGCTGTCCAAGCTCTTTTGAAGAAGCACAAAGAAACGGGCAACGTTGAGGACCGTGAGAGCGCAGTGGTCGGCCAAGGAAACTTACTGCAGCAGATGAAAGACACATCATGCTTACTTCCCTTCGCAATCGGAAGATGCCCAGCAGTGTCATCAGCTCAGAACTGGCAGAAAACAGTGGGACCCTGGTACACCCATCTACTGTCTGGAGAAGTCTGGTCAGAAGTGGCCTTCATGGAAGACTTGCGGCCAAAAGCCATACCTCCGGCGTGGAAACAAGGCCAAGTGACTCAACTATGCACGAAAACACAGGAACTGGGGTGCAGAAAAATGGCAGCAGGTGCTCTGGACTGATGAGTCAAAATTTGAAATATTTGGCTGTAGCAGAAGGCAGTTTGTTCGCGGAAGGGCTGGAGAGTGTACACAAATGAGTGTCTGCAGGCAACAGTGAAGCATGGTGGAGGTTCCTTGCAAGTTTGGGGCTGCATTTCTGCAAATGGAGTTGGGGATTTGGTCAGAATTAATGGTCTCCTCAATGCTGAGAAGTACAGGCAGATACTTATCCATCATGCAATACCATCAGGGAGGCATCTGATTGGCCCCTAATTTATTCTGCAGCATGACAACGACCCCAAACATACAGCGAAAGTCATTAAGAACTATCTTCAGCGTAAAGAAGAACAAGGAGTCCTGGAAGTGATGGTATGGCCCCACAGAGCCCTGATCTCAACATCATCGAGTCTGTCTGGGATTACATGAAGAGAGAGAAGCAACTGAGGCTGCCTAAATACTCAGAAGAACTGTGGTTAGTTCTCCAAGATGTTTGGGCCAACCTACCTGCCGAGTTCCTTCAAAAACTGTGTGCAAGTGTACCTAGAAGAATTGATGCTTGATGCTGTTTTGAAGGCAAAGGGTGGTCACACCAAATATGGATTTGATTTAGATTTTTCTTCTGTTCACTCACTTTGCATTTAGTTAATTGATAAATATAATCTATTAACATGTCTATTTTTGAAAGCATTCTTACTTTACAGCATTTTTCACACCTGCCTAAAACTTTTGCACAGTACTGTATTTCAGTATGAAACTCATTCATTGCTAATTATTGACAATTACCATGATTTGTAAACCAACATCTGATGCCTAATTATAGAATGAATAAATACATAATCATCAAGTGCTGAAAAATATATTTGGAAATTTGTGATTCAAAACCAACAAAAACGGTTAAAACTAAAGAGTACAGCAACAGATCTCAATATGGCAGATACAACTAAACGAGAAAGGGAAACTACCAGAAAAATAGCAGAAAGACTGTTTACCGAAAATCTCTGTGTGGGCTATTATTGACAAACACAGGAGAACAGGAACTACTGCAACTAGCTCCAGGTGTGGAAGACCAAGAAAGATTTCTGCAAAATCTGGAAGAATCCTCGGATTACTGCAAAAGATTTGACATCAGAATTGAGAAAAGATGGTCAAGAATTTCACTAGCGAACAATTCAACGATACCTTAACATGGTGAATGTTCATGGGCAAAACCAAGATGCAAACCTTTGTTAAAAACAATACAGTGTTTGTGGCATATGTTTTGTTTTTATGGGAGTTTACTGCTTAAATTCCAAATCCTAATTATACATTCCGTACATATTTCCTTTGAGACTGGTCAAAGACCTCTTGCACACGTAATCCGTGGCAGTTCCTTGTACAAGAGCAGTATACGCAAGGGCTATCACATGAACAGATATACTGAAACTGTATCTTTATACAGTCGGGTTAAACCTAATCTATTTTGTGTCTCTTTTTTAATTTATTTTCTGTTCACACTAAAAATAGGCCCAAGACAATATGTTTCCTAATAGTTTTACCTTAGCTACCATTCAGGTCAGCTATAAACCAATTCTGGATATTATATCCCAAAAGGTTGGATTGTCCTGATACACAATATACAGCAAGTAGAAAATATATGATATATTAAATATACTCTTTAGATCCTCTATATCCCCACTACATTTGAATCCCTAGCCATGTGTGGGTACTGGCAGATTGTAACCTATTAACCGTCTGTGTTTCCCCTGCACCAGTAATTGTATATTTCTGCTATGTAAACCCCAGATGAATTGTTATTACTCTGTACATGTATTGGTGGAGTAGACACAGGAGGATTTTCAGATGGATGATATTTTAATCTTGTTTCTAGGCAGACAACCAGAGTTTGAGGGTAAATCTGGAGTTCCTCTTTTAAAAGGTCTGCAAGGCACCAAACAAAGAAAGGATGGCTGCTCGTGCCATTAGGTTTGCTGCAAAAATACAAATGAAAAGGCTTACAAGGCCCAGTAAATACTGTTCTTTAAAATGTTGTTCATACAGAATAGTTAGGCCCTTATGCTTCCGCCTTAATTGTCACTCTCCACCGGGCAAATAAAGAACAAACATGCTTGCATTTACCATCTCGGTTGCAGCTGGGTATGAAGTCTACTTAGTTATTTTCCCACACGCCTTGGGCCAAGTCCATGTGACAGCTTTCCATTGCATCCCAATAAATTACCCGCATGAATCCTCTCCAACAAAAACAGTACAGTGAGGGAAGCACAACTGAGCTGCAGAAATCACCCTGTGATGGGATGCATGTCACTTTGTATCAGTTCCATCGGTGTAATGCAGATCAGTTAAACTGCAGCCAGACAAGAGACCTTAAAAAACTCTGTCTGCATTGAAACTGAGCCAGTAATAATGACTGCAAGATGGGTTCACAGACTTCTATACTTTATATTCCTGAACCAATATAATTCACAGCTGATGTTACTAAAACATGTTGAAAACAGAAGCCTTAATATGCTGTAGTATCTCCTGTACAGAACCTACTATATCGGTCCATTGGGATTATTGATTTGAAGTTATTGCCATTTTTAATGGACTAAAAGTTCACAATAGTTTGTAAAATAAATGTATTAAAGTATTTGTATTTTCCTTTTTTTAAAAAACAGCAAAACAAGTCTTGCATTACTTCATTTTGACTTCTTTCTTCAGCAATTTATCTTTTATATTTCATACTAGTTGAGACCTTTGAGGAGCCAGGGAAGATGTACTTGGGTAATATGACTGCATTTACTATATATACAAGTTTAAGTGTATTGTTTGTGTGCTGTGTCTGTAAACCACTGTTCCAGCTAAAGATACCCATGTATGCCATATCATATGGGAAACGCCAGTGTAGTTTTCTATCCTAGTGATGTGGAGCCACCTAGTGGTATATATTGTATATACAGGATTAACAGGAACAATATCATCATTTGTCTCGGCTTGCAGCCCTGTGTCCCTCAGGTTTCAAGAATCTCTTTAAAATATCTTTCCTGGCAGTGCTGTTTCTCAAGGATACACTCCGACATGTAAGAAGACTTGAAAAATAGAAGCTTAAAATGAAAAATAAACTTGTCGGTTTATAAGATGCATGTGTGCTGTCCAAATTGCTCTAATTTAATGCTATTTATACTCCAGGTTCTATTGACTTAGGAAGTGGATATACTGTATGAATGAAAAGGTTGTCTTTGTACAAAATACCTATTAAACTAAATTCTTACAGTCCACATTTTTAAATAAAATCAGCTAAGAAACCTATCAGAGAATGTGAATGTAAAGTACATCTTACCTGGCTGTAACCATCAGGGGATACTGTATTTGTTGTAGAGCAGTAAGCCTGGTATGGTTGATACTGTGCAGTACCTGCATCCTGTCGCTCAGTCTTCATCCCCGCTACTTGACAGTCTCAAGGTGTCAATCACACTATGACGGAGAAAGGCAATCACCGTCCCAGAAGGCCATTCTACACCAGGTTGAACAGGTAGCAGATTCAGAAAGAGGATGGTGGTTTCATTGGTTCAAGAACAAAGATCTGGTGAGGAAAGGGCAGTTTCCCCACACATGTTGTATTGTATATTGCTGCTACCTGCCAAATTCATTGCTCAACAGCCCATATTTTTCTGTGTCACTGTTTAGGACTGTTTCTTCCAAAGCAGGATTGCAAAGGGCTAACTGACTTTGCAATCATCACATGTAATATATAATGCTTAAAACAGATACCAATCAATATTCACAACCCTTGCAACACATTACAATACGAAAGCAACATTTTTCAGCAAGGTTTATTTGTATACAGTACAATATTTTGTGAAATAATATCACAGCCTTTTTAAATTTTTTGTAGGTATAGTAATTAAGGCATTTATCATGTTCTTAGTGCAAAAGGAAATGGAATGCTTGAATACATGAAGCTGGTGTATTGCCGGGCTCACAGATACAGAAGTGACATCTGATCTAACTAGTGGTACAAACCATCTCATTTAGATTACAAGGCATAACAAAAGAAAATCAAGCACAATACCAACATACATCATTCCAATATCTTGTGCATTTAGTGCAACAGAGTGTACAGCAGGGTAATAGTCTCAGTAAAGGGATAGCAGAACATGTTGATTTGATTAAATCACCTAAAGCAGTTTTCTAGATGCATTTGTTCATTGTTCAAACTTTAATAAATCTCATTTTAATGAATGCCATTCCCATAACTTTTACCCATGTAAATTAACTAATACTTCATTAGATTAAACTTTGAAATACCTCAAATCCATACCTTACTTGTAAGGTTTTTGAGGCATTCAAAACAGATGGCGTGCATGAAATGGGCAGATTACTATAAAGACAACCTGGACACTGCTAGGATTAAAACACTTTGACAGATGTCTCTCTGACAGATGTCTGCCTTGCTTGATGTTCTTTAGAAAACCGAAAATCCAGACTTAATAACTGGACCTCATACCTCAAACTGAGATATAGTGGGCATAAAACAATGATGAATCATACTCTTACAGGTGTTTCCATTTTGGCAGAATGTCTGTGCAGCATATCTATACTGTGTCTATGCTGATAACTCCAGCAAAAAAAAAATCTATATTTGCTTTTAGCTATGGGTAGTTAAGGATAATAATGCCTCTTTTCTGAGGACTAATTTCCTATCACAACCTTTTAAAAAACCTTTTAAAACCACAACTGTCTGCTGTATTTTAATTCTTCAAAATAAACCAAACCAAAAACAAACACCAAAAAAGAGTTTACACCCCTCAGTCCAATATTTTTTGCTTCTTCAGTTTCTCCATGTAATATGTGCTTTTACTTTTTATAATATCATATCATTTGTAAACTGGATTGTAAACACAAAACCATAAAAAAAGAATAATAATAAAAAATCAGATCAGATAAACGTCAGATTTGGAGGCAGTACTTCTGACCTCAGGGCAATGTGTTTTGTTTCATAAATCGACGGGATTTCTGTTTTACTAGCTGGTGCTGTTGCCTGGAAGTTTTAGCTTCATCGATTGCACTGCACATTTTCTGTAAAAAAAAAAAAAAAAGGGAAACAGATAAGACTCACTAGAAGAGATAAAAATGTTGCCAAGTAGCTACTGCATCGTAATTACTTCCATTCCTTAATTACTTTTACTAGGATTACGTCATTTAATTACATCTAGGGCTTCTGTTTTTCTGTGTTTTCATTATTCATTTTATTTTTCGGTGCTTATTTTGAGCTATTTTCGAGTTTTATGTAAATCATCATATTTTTTTCAGTGCTTTCGCTTTTTACTTTCCCAAACGCTTGGGCGTTATCAGTTAAAACTGAAAATCAGAAGCCCTAATTATACCTTACAAAATACAGATCATTTCATGTTGAAGTATTTTAAGATTATTTACCCTGGCAATGTCAGGATTTTGGAGAGGCACTTCTCTCATTGAATCCTGGCTGTCTTTGTTCTGAAACATTTTTATTCCTTGATCCTGCAATATTTCAAAAGGCAACATGTGATAGAGAAGTATATTAAACATCAAAAGTATGATACTAGAGCTGCAACTAGCAATCAATTATCTAAATCAAATGCTGGGCAGGTAATAAATCAACAATAATTGATGCATTGTGATCACTATTATTTGAAAGCAAAAATAATGTGCATGTAACATATATGTATATGTGATATTTATACATAAACACGCGCATAAGGCACCTAATGTTAAAATCAGAGTCTGATACTCTCCAATCCAAGTTTCATCACACTGGGATAAGCAGTTTGCCAGATATATCATAAAGAACATCTTTCACCCAACTTCTTGTGGTTTACTCTATTTCTCAAAATATTATTGGCACACGTAAAGTATGTTTGCTTTTTATAAATCATTGAATACCTTGGTGTATATATTCAAAGAGCTTCCTTGCAGCGAGGGGCGGGTAAAATTTTCAAACAAGCACTCCCAGTCTTTGTTGATGTGGTCCACAAAGTCTATCTCCTTCAAACACATCACTCTCCTGGATATCAGAGAAAGAAAAACAGAAAGCACAGTTATTATCATAAACTCTTACTAGGCCAATTGATAGTAGCTGCTTTTGGAAGTTCAGAAATAACTCATTCTTTTTAACGGTCTCTTGTGAGGCAAACATTTCTCAAGATGCTGATCATATTAGGTGGTTTGTAACACTGAAACACCGCCAATGGGCATGTTTTGGTGTAATGTTGTTTCATGGCTTGTTCTGTGTCAGTATCAGACGAGTCACAGAATGTGTGGATATACAGTACATCAAATGACGTCATGCCAGCCCTGTAAGATCCGCACGTTTTTGTGTGAAATGGAATGTGTATGTTTACAGCGTTCTTTCATTTATTATGACCATGTGTTGAGTGTTTGGTCTTGGACTAAATGAATAGTCTTTTTTTTAAATCAAGGAACTGTACTGTAATCAATGCTGTGCCTAGTATTACATTTGAGTAACACATCAAGAAAATACATATTATTGGTGAACGTCAGAAATACTCAAAGAAACTTAGTACATTCAGTGACGAATGTTTTGACTAGAAATCTCTCTCAATTAATTTATTAAGTTTCTTTTAATATTTCTGAAGTCAACTCTGTGTGTTGTTACCATGTATGCTCAGTCCCCTTTAAGTAAAAAGTTAGACTATACTGTACAGTATATGCAGAAAATAATAACAAAATTAACTAGTAAATGAACAAACTGCAGAGCTGCAGGGACCTACTAAAATATCCCATCTGTACACAATACCTGTTAGTCACAACAAGGCTTGTTTTTCTGCTGCCCGGGACTTTACAGTGCTCCCGAACAGCTCCCCTTCCAACTTCTTTATCTCCGATCTCTGTAATCAATACAAAGAAACTGTAGCTTACAATAAGAGAGATATGAATGGCAAGAATGTGTTCACTGTGAGAATGGGTGGTGTACTCCCAATTCAAACCAAAGCACTGCATGTCAGGTATTATAACCCTAGCCTTAGGAAAAACAATGTTATTGGCATGTATCTGACACTATCGTGAATGTGTTATATCCACATTTTTAATTAAAACTGACATGTGCCTGGCTGGTCTCAATTGATCATGTTAAGAAGCTAGTTAACCACATTAAAAGTAAGGATCTTCACGTGTCTAGACATGCAATTAGAGTCTTGTTTCTTACCTTTTACTTCTTACTCTTTGTTTAGAGTCTCACCATTGAAATACACTACTGAAAGATGACTATCACTTGACACATAGGGATGGATATAACAATACCACCATGTACAGTTTAATCAGTACACTAATGTTTTCTTAACTGCTTAATGGAAGCTGTTTTTACTGCTAGTGGACAGTGCATAGAAAAACACATTTGTTAATTTGACTATCCATCTTGCAAAACAATGTCCACACTACAATGTAAAGAAATATGAAACCACACCAATGTAAATATATAGAACAGTTTATTTATACAAGTTATTGTCTAGGTTTACCTTAAACAAATGGATAGACATAACCTATAAAGTACTTCAAAAATACAACTTTCAGCTACAAGACGATAAATACCACAAACACACATGTGTCTGAATAATTGTTTTAAGGCAAACAAAAGAAAGAAAAAATAGAATGCCAGCAATTTTTTTTTAGGAATGGGCAGGGTAACCTGGTTTATTTAATCTGTGCAATTTATAACCCGTTCAGTCAAATTCGTTATAATTTCCCCATAAAACAACGTTTATTTCAAATACAGCTAGAAACCTACGTCACACTTCTACTAATGTAATTTTATTTACAGCATTATTTTCTTCATATAATCCAAGTAAAAACTAGGTTAAACATATAGATATAAAGTAAATGAACCCAGGCTCAAGTGAATTCTGCCCATCCCCACAACTTGAAATAATATTTGTGAAGGCCATTGATTCCCTGTTCTGTTGTTTTTCACCCATCATTTAAAAAACACAAGGAAGCTCTGACGCCAAGAGTACAACCATTTACAAATCATAAAGGCTATGTCACAAAAAGCTTTTACTGTACTTTAACAGTTCAAGCATAACCTATAGCAATGCATTATGCTTTAGAGCACAGTGAGTAATGGAACACCTGATCATCATTTCTTTCCTTCTGAGCTTTGTTAAGTTATTGCTGGCTGAGAGCAAGAACATATTTTCAAAATTCTAAATAGAACACCACCACAAACATCTTAACCTAGATC
The DNA here is from genome assembly GCA_030684275.1 of Acipenser oxyrinchus oxyrinchus. Classification (NCBI taxonomy): domain Eukaryota; kingdom Metazoa; phylum Chordata; class Actinopteri; order Acipenseriformes; family Acipenseridae; genus Acipenser; species Acipenser oxyrinchus. The sequence goes on along the minus strand of JAGXEW010000319.1, from coordinate 94,140 downwards.
ACACAGGCAGTGAAGCAGACTTTATAAATGTTCTCCGCTGTCTAAAGAGAAACCGCCACCTGGTGGTTCTTCTGGGGATTTTTCACATAATGAAGTTGACCATTTTGAGTAAAACCTTCATTGCCACTTGGCTTGACAGAGACGGGCAAAATCCCCACTTGTAAAAACATAAGGCATTTTGAACTGTCTTGACAAGCTACCTGTGCTGCAATACCCCATTTGGTTCTATACATATATTTTTTATAATCTCGGTTTGAAAGTTGTTTAACAAGAGTGAAAATGCAATGCTATAGCACAGCTTTAAGAGAAAAAAAATGTGAACTTACTACTGTATATGTAATTACTATTGTGTAATGTAAACCATCTGGACTGTAAACAAGGCCGGTTGTTTGATGAATGTTGTAAAAGAAACCTCAAGAATATTTCGAGTATAAAACTGTTTTTGTTCCAGCTACTTGTGGGACACTGCATGTTAATATGTGTTCTTGTACAGTGTGCACATCTGCTGAGTTTTATTCATGAGGGCTCTAAATAAATACAGGTGAATTATTTATGTAATAAATGGAATATAAAAATGCTCTTTATAAGTGCAGGTGTTTTGCCAGAAGAAGCAATTTAAATTGCACAATAGTGTTCCAGGTGGTCTAAAAAACAAAGCTTTTAGATGATGATACAAAGCTATTTGGGGTAGCTGAGTTTTATTATCTTTGAATAACCCAGTTATTCATGGAAATAAAATAAACTTACTTTAATATTATTTTAACTCTTTCTTTCTGATCATTTTCTTCATCGCACCACCTACATAGACATCCATAAACTCTATGGCAGTACGTTGTTTGATAACGTTAGCTGTTTTCTGAGTTCAGTGGTTAAAGACAATATTACACAGATTGTAGTTTCAGTCATTTGCCTAAGGCTTTTCTGCCTCTGCGCATAGCTGACTGCATCTTTTAAGAACAATTCACAGTCTCAAATATGAGCAGAAACTTTTGAATACAGAAGCTTTAAGAACACTCCTGAATGCCACTGCTTAACTGTATCTAGTTATTTACAATGCATATTGCTGGTACTGTAAACCAAATCATATCGCATGCTGGAAGACAGTTGAAGCCTCTCTGTTTTATGTCAGGGTGGGGGGATAACTTGGGCACAGGAAAGTTATTAAAAATAAGAATTAGGAGGGGATAACCAGGTAGCAAGCAGTTAGCAAAAAGCATTTGGCAATTTAGGAATCAATTTCAAAGATGACTGACACCACTACAAAGCAGCCAACCAGACAGCATGTTGTTGGAACAGTCTCTATGGAGGCAAATAGTTTATACAATACTACATTATACATATATATATAAATTTATTTATTTATTTTTAAAATACAGAAAACACGTGAAGCTCTTATTCCATTTCATGCTGCATGTGTAGAGAGAAGAAAGGACAGAAAAAAGTTAGAGTTCAAGAAGAAAGAGTGCAACTGACCGATCAGTTCAATCAGTTTGAACAGAGAGATGTGTTTTCAAGGGTAATAAAAACACCACAGTGGGTCAAACTAAACCAGTATTTCAAAACACAGATCTTCATGTTGGATATTACACAGAAGTATAGGAGAATGGAACTGTTCGTAGTAGCAGTAAAAAGACTATTCGGTAGTAATGTGCAAGAAACTTTTGATATGAGTCGTTTCGCATATCATGACCACTGCTGCCAAAAACACATACAAAAATATAATAATTTTGGCATTTCTAGTTAAAACTGACCTGGAACAAGTCGTATCCTCTGCATCTCCCTGGTTGAAAGGTCGGATGATTCCATCTTCTCGAATGAGACGCGGGGCGTATTTTAGACACTTCTTCAGTTGACTCGGCAACCCTAGTGATCAAAACAGGATGTCAGTGTATCAAACGATTGCCTTTCCTGAGCTTCAGGGTGCTCGATAAGCAACAAACAGCTAAAGAGTAATTCAATTCAAATGTTAAAGTGTTTGTTTTACATTACCTATACACTATTGTATGGTGTTTGTACTCACTACTAATGGTACCAGGCTCTGTGGCTGAGTGATCATTTCTCTACTGGCGTTGAGCTTGCTTTGAGTTTGTCCAGAGTTTCAACCGAAATAAAATGACTTCTGAAGCTACCTATTTTCTTTAACATTGCAATGGCTCACCAGGAAACAGCGGTGGATTATCTTTTTGATGTCAAATACATAACTTCACCGTAACTAAGTAAAACTTTGTTTAAGACTTGTGCACAAGTTTGGCACTGGAAGGGAATATACTTTGTTAACCGCTGATCATACTTACATCTGTAATGCAAATCGAACGCAAGAAACACATGTTGTTAAAGCATTTGATGAAGTACAGCTAGGTACTATACCAGGAAATGTATGGATTATGGTTTTAAAATCCATTTTATCTCACCTTTGATTACCTCTATTTGGACAGCATGGAACAATAAGTTTATTTAGTTATTAATAACATCATGTTAGGGTAATAATGACAATTTGATGAGCAAATCACGCAACTTTTCTTGCAGATTGTTTGCTTGCAAAAGGGTCTTTTGTTTTGATTTGCTTTTCCACAATACAAAATCACCAGGATTTAACCAGAACAGTTCTTACTAATAAGCAATGCAGGGGAAAGCTCATGGAAAAGCTAGAGAAGCAGATTACCATGGCATAGGAGCTGCATGATGCTGTGGAAGTTGTTCAATTAATAAATAAATAAAATTATATATGGCAAATAATTGTACTGTTATTTTTTTCTTCTATTTCTTCAGTTTTATTTTGTGCTGTTTTAAATGTTGCTGTTAGTTTCACAAGAACATTGACACAAGTTTTCAACAATTCTGTTTTGGAGCATAAGTCTCAATGGTCTGTAGAAGTTGAATTTCCTATATAAAAATAAAATAAAATAAAATAAAATACAATACAATAAATGTGTGTATGATTGAATTAATGTCATGCAAAAACAATCCTCAATTTGGGAACTAGATTGAATATATGACTTTGAAAGCACTGTACACAACGTGCATGATAAGTTCCAGTTGAATTTGAGAGCATTGAGCTTCTGAATGGCTGAAGACAAACCATGAATCTTGTGATAACTGTGATATGTGAAAACTAGTATCTAATATTTAAAAAACTCCTCCTACCCCAAATACAAAGTTGGCACTGCAGTTCTCCAAGCTAGCCCACTGTACATGAACAATAGTGCTTTCCAGTTCTTCTTGGTGGGGACTCAAAATTTTGTTTGTCTCCAATGATGAACCATCAGTGCATCACGTGCAACAGACCTATCCAGAGGAGGTGAACAGATTGGGGAGTGGCGCCAGTGAGCGTACAGTACCGAAAAAAACACCAGGAGCTATAGTAGCCTTTTGAGTTAAATCAATAGCTGTTTGGATGTTACTACAGCCCCAAATTCCTAAATAAAAGTAATTCAATAAAGAGTCCTGTCTGATCTCGTCTCTGAGCCGATGAGTTTGGTTCATGATAAGGTTTCCCACTGCTCTCCACACAATCTGTTCTCATCCTGTGGCATATATCAAAAGGGTGGGGGAAGGGGTGGCTTGCACTTTCATAAATGATAGCAAGGTAAATGTACCGGTATTTAATATAAAATAGAGAACAGTGGATTAGTAGAAATACTTCACTATGGAATGGATTATGTAGAGCTTCTCAAGATCCATTGCTTACCATGTTGTTATCATCGGATTCACTCCTGTCCCTGTTGTAGCCTCCCAACGTGACTGACCCAAAAGTCATTTCAGATGCATTTACAATATAAGATATAACTCACATTGTTATCATAGACTTGTCCCTAATTTTGATCAATATTAAACATCTGATTTTTTAGCTCTTGAATTAATATTTTTAAAAAGTAATAATAATAATAATAATAATAATAATAATAATAATAATAATAATAATTGTGAAAAGTGGCCGAACATTACTTTTTATGGTTCTCAGGCAGCTGCATAATGACACATTGCACAGCAGGGGTTGACCGTAACTGTAATGTACCATCCATAGAGCTTTTCACAGAGAATCATGAGGTAGACTCTAAGGTAGTATATCAAGCAAGCAAACTTCAAACTGCATTCCACTGAATCTCGTTAACTGAAACTACCATAGCTTAATAACCATGGCAGATTCTCTCAATGAAGCGAGCAATGCCTGGCTTCCCACCTCTGTATTCCTTGAAAGGTGCTGCTGGCCATGTCTACAATGCCTCCCGTCGGTCGAGCCACGACTCCAACCAGACCTTTACCGAGTCCTTTAAAGAAACCAGCTGCTCCTTCCTTCTTAGCACCTGCAGACGAGAAGGTATACATTCTTCCCTCTTAACTCACGTGGTCTTATTTAAACATTATCATAATTAAAACACACAATCATAAATTCTGAGGGAAAAACTGTAACAAACTAAGTCAAGTAGACAACTGTCTTGGCTAATGCCTTCAGCAGTGTTGTGAACTTGTGGTTTCCTCTTTGTAAGCCTTTTGTAAAATAATCATGCTACATGCAAATGGTTAAGAAAATGTGAGAGATATGCCAAGTATCTTGCACTGCTGAGCGGATCCTTAACTGTAGGTCGTAATTAATCTATAACTAGATCATACTCCATGAACTTTCATGGACGTTAGGTAATACTATAGTTACCCCATGCTAGATAACAGACTTGTTAGTGAAATAAAATACAGCATGTTTAAACCTATGATGTCAGATAATTACTTTCCTTAGGACAAGCTCTGCATCTACTTAACAACGCAGTGTAACTTAGAACAGTGCAATTCACACATGCTGTCACTGAATTTGAATGAATACAAGGTAGATTGCAAAATGAGATCCAGTTTAAAAAAAAAAATTCAAATACAGGAGCGTTGAATACAATAAAGTTCTTGGGTGCTAGATCTCTCAACACATTCAACAACACAATCATAAATAGGTAACGGTAATACTAGTGGATAACTAAGGGATTTTTATTTTGTAATGAATAAAATAATACATTGAACAAAAGGTTTCAAATACCTTCTACAGGTTTTGTAACGATTCCTGTCACTCCGCCAACCACCCCTGGAAGAAAAGAAAATAATAATTGAACTGGTGCCTGTCAAAAACTAAAAGAAGAGAACTGGTGAATCTGAGCTATTTACATATTTTGACATTCATAAATAATGACGTGGGCATACAAATTAACTGATGGTATATGTATTAATATTAATATACATATTTGAAAACCTTATTCTTGCATGAACTTTTTCCAGGTAAATACATTTTGTTGCAAAACAAATTCCTAACAAACTGTCTTCATACAGGTTTTTTTCCTACTGTTTTAAGCATACATGACATTCAATCATAACATCAAAAAGTACAGCATTTCTTGCATCTGCTTTTAAAACACATTCTACAATTGCAGTAGATCAGAGCACTTTTAAAGGGTGTCAGTGTTTAAGTGAATGCACTCATGAGTTGCACAAAGGCTTGTTTTCCTAGGTTTCCTAGTATTTACTATTTTTAAAGGCACTTTGGATATTCATGTGATGAGCAACAGCACATGTAAGATACACATTGCCTGGACAGTTAATTAGGACCTGTCCACCCAATTGGGTGGCAAATTAGATGATCATGTGCTGTGACCTGTGGTCCCTGCAGCACAACTGCATAATAGCATTCAAAACAGGCATGATAGTGGGTGGGTGTCAAGCAGGTCCCACAACAACAAGAACAATCACATTGATAGGCTGCTCCAAGACATCGGAGTGTATCAGCAAAGGATCTTAATCCCATTCAGCATGTATGGGATGAATCTGGAACAATGTATTTGTCATTACGATTCTCTGCATCAATTGAGTATCATATTAGTGGCAGAATGGATTGACACCTTCCAGCACCTTGTAGTCTTATACCATCAGGGCACATGGAGACCCAACCCCATATAAGTACAGGTCCTAATAAAAGTGGCCATGCAGTGTACACAATTCAGCTAAAGGGATTACACATGACGAAGACTTCATCAGGATATTCCTGGGACTCTCCCATGTTTGGTTAGCTTTCAGAATGACATTACATGTCCTACAAATATCATCAAGAAGTGAGGCACTTCTGAAGAATGCTCAAAGTGGGGAATACAAAGCTCACGTAGAACTCAACGAAGTATTTATATATTCATTCCTTCCCATTAGTAGTAAACAAATGCGGCACTCCAGAAGAACAAAGGCGGATTCGTTGCACTTCAGACGTGATGTAGGTTTGGATCAGGTTTGGAGTAAACATAGCTAGGTATCAGCACAACATGCCTGTCAATTTAAAAACACTGCTGTGTCCTGTTTTGATGTGCCATGCTTTGATTTTTCACGTGTTTTATATTCAACAGCAACAGCAAAATCTGTTTCCTTTGTGAATGTATACTGCTTTCTATAACCTAATGTAGTACCGGTTTTGCAATGAAAATACATGTTTGCTATAACATATGTTTCTTTCAAAACTGCACAGATAAAGGAAATGGTAGGGCACAAATGATTTAGGAATTTTGTTAGCTAAAATCACTTGATGATCTGCTGTTTAGCTCTTCAATATACTGCTGGCTTATAAAGCAGTTCCTACCCAAAGCAGGCCCTTCCCTCCTTTGGCCAGGCTGTCTCCAAAATCCTTAGGCTGGCGGTTCATCTCCTCCCTGCGTTTCTGCTGGTATTCTTTATCCATGGTGATGGCGGCTAGTCCCTTTCCAACAGAGCCTGTGATTCGTGACACTACTCCTGCTGCACCACCTGCATTATAATAATATAAATACAATTCAAAATGTGCAGTGAGAGAATACAATGTCAAGTGGGTCTGACTGGATTGTTACTTCCCTGCCGGTGTAATTTCTTAAAAGTTGCCCTTTGTTTAAGTGTATGTGGACCTGCAGAAACCCTTGGGTATTGCCTTACCTACAGTGTGGCCTAGAAGACTCCTTACTCCAATAGCAAAACCCTCAGCAAACTCTTCAGGACCTTGAACAGCACCCTGCAATGACAACCAACAACTGACATTGATGAAAATGACCATTTGTTTCCAAGGATTTAATGTGCATTGATATGCAATGAACACATTTTAGGTATTTCAAAGTATATACAACTACAAAATCCAGCAGGATTTGTATGCAAGCATTTCTACAGGAACAAAATAAAATGTGCTCTGCACTCTGGCTGGACTTACATTGCCAGGAAGTAGGAGCTGTGCAAATGGGAGTTATGTCATTGTTACCTGGAAAGGTTCATAGAAGAAGGCCTCTACTCCCTCAGAAAGTCCTCTGATCAGTCCAAATGGATTCCCAAGAACATCCAGACCCAACACAAGCACATACATCTGTTTCAGAAACTAGAATCAAGAAAATAAAACAATTAAAGACAAGCTTCTGAATATTCAAGGCTCCTCCTTCTCTGTAACTGTTGTTTCCACAATTGTACTATACTACTCTTCACATTTGATTACATATAAAGAGCATTTTATGCCTAATAAAGAACATTATGTATATTATGCACACAATACTGCTAAATGTTAAGAGGAACTGTATAAATTATGGATTTTCTTATACGATGGCAAAATGGCTGCACACAATACAAGATTTCCCATTGTATCTAAAGCAGTTTAATTTAATTAAAAGGACTGGTTTTAATCTCTAGATATCAAATGTATAATGACACTGGCTGGTCACTTTATTAGGACATGTCTATCCAAATGAATTTCACATCACCCTGTTGTTATACCCTAACAGCAATAGCTACAGCAAGACAATAATGCACCGTCCACTGTGCCAGAACTGAGCCTGAATGGTTTGCAGAGACTCCAGCCATCTTCCATGGCCACCGCGTTCTCTGGATCTTAATCCAACTGTGAGGAACTTGAAAATGAGGTAGAGGTTCTAATAAAAGTGGCCAGACAGGCTATATTTTCCAATTTATTAATAAGGACAGAGAGAAAAATACAAGAAAAGAAATACAATGGAATAGACAGGCTTTGTATGCTCTTGCTGACGTAACTCTACCTTGTGCTTCTACCAGGAGCAATGAGAGCACAAGTCAAGCTGACATTTCACATTCTACACTGGCAACTGTCATGCAATATAGTGGCTTTTTAATTATATGCACAAAAAGCAAAAGAACACTCCAGAAAGCCTTTTGGGTGTCACATGTTAGCTAGAAGGTCAGATAAATTGGGTTTATTCTCTAACAGAAGAAAATTCGTTGCTTTAACCCATTGCTGCCCTGGGTATGTTCCCATACCCATTTAATACCTATTTTCTCAGTGTCAAATATGTTGGACAAACAACTGAGCCAACTTCTGCAACAATTTGTTTTCACGGTCATGATATTAAATGATCAGCCTTAGAGAAAAACACATACAATGTACACCCATATTCCTGTTTAACACTAATACTGTGTTTTACATGCATAGGAAATAGGATCGTGCATTTGTATTTGCAGTAGTTGGTGATTTCCAGGATTACATTGACAAAAACAGTTTATGACAGCAAATCTGGATATGCCAGCATGATGCCTCAAACTTGATGCGATACAGACGGCTTCACCAAATGACTGACCAATGGGGTTTTGTGTGTAGACAGGAATATGCATGTACGTGTTTTTCTCTGAGGCTGATCGTATAATATCATAAGGTCGAGCAGATTTAAAAACAAGCAAGAACTGAGAATCTAGTGAACTGTAAAAGACCTTTTAAAATAACCTACTGGTTAGAATCAATGCAACGTGGTTGTTGCTTTGGAAAAACAAACTGGGATTTATCAAATTGAATGAAAACAGGTTTAGTCTTCCTAACCAAAAACATATACTTATCTCCCTCATGTTTCAAATGATACCGAACAGAATAAAACCACGCACCTGCAGCTGCGTGATAATGGTGAACTCCTGCATGAACCACATAATTTGATATTTAATCGTACTGAACTACTGTGAACTGCACTGCTAACCTTTTTACCAAAACAAAATCACGCTGCCTGCAACATGTTGATATGTTTTGCTTTCTCAGCCCTATCAAGTTTCTCGAACAATAATTATATTCATTTTTTTTTTTAATAATTAAAAAAATAAGGAGTTCTTTAGAATATGACATCAAGGTTAACATTTTCTGTTAAAAACAAGACTGTAAAAAACAGATTTTGAGTCATAATTAATTAGTCACAGATATGGTGGGAGAGGTACACATGGCCCTAATGCAATTTGTTCTGTTGGGAATCAAAGGAGATATTTTGGCCTTTAGCATTGCCTGGTGCTTCGTGCACCTGTTTTCACTGAGCACATAAGAGTCTCCAAAACAGCACACGCGAAATCTAAACTAGATTATTATTGGATAAAAAACAAACCTGCGGTGCCAGGATCAGACCCAATCAGTCTCATGATATTGAAAGAAGACACACTAGTACTGGGTAATCTTTTAAAGTCTATTATTTACTGTACATCAGTTTATCTGATTACATTTCAAGAAAGGATTGGTACTTACTTGTTCACCATAATGTCTACTCACAGTCCACATCAATTGGTCCCTTCTGTAGAACTGGTATCTCACTTCAAAGCAAGCAAGTCTGAATGAAGGAATGGTTTATATTTTAGGGTCTTAAATTATGTTGGAAACAAAACACTAAAGGCACTTTAAAAGGTAATCTTTTGCCGCTAATCATTATACTTTTACCCCAGTTTTGTCCCCAATTTAGAATGTCCAATTAGGACCCTCAGCACTGCAATTCACACAACGCCCTTCAATCCCACAACCAACCCAATTTTCTATTTATGGACAGGAGCACAACAGCGGATGTGGACAAGCTACCAGCCCCTGGAGGACAAAAGCCATTCCTGCAGGTGTCTGCATATACTCGCCAGGTGCCTGGACAGTAGGGATCACTGTAATGCTTTCTGTCCCTGTGAAATCCCCAGAGGACATTGCTCCTTACTGTATGACTCACCCCGCACACCACCTTCTCGTGCCTTTACCAGGCAGCACATGTACATAGAAAATGCTCAAAAAGGCAGAAATGCTCAAACACACTGGTTTGCACAAATCCACGTGAGGGCTAGGCTTATCTAAAGCCTTCACTACATTGAGCTTTGACTAATTGACTGACAAATGACCTTGAAAACAAGTACCAGCAATTCCTAATGGCAGTGTTAAAGAGACACTACCTTTGGACCCTCCACTACAATTATTGATTAACTGGTTCAGAACATTTCGTTCTAATGCAGCTGTCATCAAGTGCTGGTGCTAGTATGTTACTTCTTGCCAGTTGTTTTTTCATGACACAGAAAACAGCACAAAATGAGATTTACCACTGACCTACTAAGAGCGGAGTTCAAGAGTCTAAGAATCATGTTGTAGCTTCTTTCATCTATTGCTTTGTGCAGCTTTTTTGTTTTATTATCATATGACTTGTATGTAGAAGTCTTACATAAATACTGGTTCATCAAGCACAGACACACACTTGAGTTGTAATAAACTGATGTAAAGACGATATATCATTGGCACAAATACAGTACTAAAATTGGGTAGATTTATTTTTAAATACAGTAAAACGGGAAATTATTATTTTCGTCCACGTGTAGAATGTGACCATTCCCAGATGGAATAATTAGGTGCTAATTGTTTGGGAGAGTAGATTGAAAGGAGAGTTCAGTGAAGCTGAACAAAGCAAGCAAGTAAGGCACATCGGGATAGTATGTGCTTGGGTGATTTGATTTGTTTGATTAGTGTTTAACCATTATATTTTGATCCTTGTATCTTGTTATTTTGTTCCTGCGCTTTAAACTCCCCCCTGAGGATAACCAGCACTGCCTGGGAAGCTTTCACAGCATCCAATGTATGAGGAGATAACATTGGATACATGAAGATGACATCCAGTTATACTAGATGCACACTGTAGTTGAAGCTGTTATATGACACGCCTTTTGGCTGCTGTTGTTATGGACCCTTTGCGAAACCCAATACAAATGAAAGGCAGAGTGATTCCACTAGTCATAATAACAGATATAAAGTTCGACTTACTTGAAGATCAGGTCATCGACGTCTGTTAAAGTTGCCCCTATACTTTTCAATAAGAGGTTGATGGATTGGATAGCTACCATATCCTGCTTATCTGACTCGTCTCCTGAGCCGAGTGACAGGCTCAAATGCAGCTGGAAGTAAACAGCAGAGTTGAGGACAAGCTTTGCAAAAGTTCCTCATAGATTTTGAAAACAACAGTGGAGAATGTAAACAAATAGGAGGTTAACAAATCTGCTTATTAAATAACGGTGCACCACATAAATAAGCAGACTACCCTCACCAATAATTCATCTATTTTTAAATTCCTGCATTATTATTATTTTTGCTATTTCTGGATTCATTTTAGAATGTATTATTTTGCATTCTTTTAGCAATATGTGTTTTGATTAAAACACTGTATTCTATTTTAAACCTTTAGAACCTTGACTTGTTTACTTTAAGTTTTATTGTGCTTGAATAAACACCACAGCCCAAAAATGATGAGTTACCTTAATAGGGGAGATATGGAGGTGCTCAAAGAAGCCGAGCCCTGACGTATCTGTTATTGATGTTTCCATTAGCTCTGCTTTTAGGGCTTCAAGATCCTGCTCAATGAGCTTTGTCTGCAAAAACAAACATAACTAGTCACGTTACTCAAGTAATTCAAAAGGCCTCAAGTGTTGCTATATCCCAGTCGTATCGCCCACATTTTCTGAATGAGGCTCCTACCTTCAGTCTAAGTGTTCTTTCATTTGGTTTGCACAAATCCACGTGTGGGCTAGGTTTATCAAGACATTCACTACACTGAGCCTAGACTCATTTTTCAACTGGCAAATGATCTTGAAAACAACAAGTACTTGAAACTCCTAATGGCAGTGTTAAAGAGACACTGCCAATGGACCCTCCATTGCACGTATTGATCAACTGGTTCAGAACATTTTGCTCTAATGCAGCTGCCATGATGTTCTGGTGGTGGTGGTGTGTTACTTGTTGTAGGTTGTTATGGAGAGATCCCAAAGTGCTAACCTATTTTTTAATAGTTAGACTTTCTGACGGCACAGAAAGCTCTTAACGTGGCTTACCACTGACCTACTAGGTTATGAACTCCCTAGAGCGGAGTTCAAGAGTCTAAGAGTCGTGCTGCAGCTTCTTTCTTTGAAATGCTGTAAAAGGAAATGTCTTCAGCAACATCATTGCAGATGTCCCACTACACATGTATACACACACAGTAACAAATATGTTTATATAAAGTATACATATACTGTATATAAACTCAGTGTAAAATGTCTTGCCAGCACACCTTTCATGTTTTACTATATATTTTTTGTTTTGCTATACTACATATAAAAATAGAGCTGAAGCAAACAAACATTGACATTTTTAAGATGCTGGCAACAACAGGGAAGTTCTTACTGCAGTGTCCGGTCTGTGCACAGGCGGCTCTACAATTCCACATGTCCTATATCCATTCTTCATAGCCATTGTAAATCCCTGAACACATACCTTTTGCTTGTCAGCCTGTAAATCTGTCGCTGGTGTAAACAGGGCAATAATGGCTCCTAGAAATCCCTGGTCTATCTTCAGAGCCATTTCTTGAACAAGGGCCATAAAGTACCTGGTGATGCAACAGTACATTGACACAAAAGGTACAGAACAAAGCTGCTATATTGAGAAATGGCATTAAATACACAAAGAGTTATAAACTACCACACTGCACACTTACTTGAACTGCATCACTTGGCTGTGCTCATTAAATCTAGTGATGATGCTAACATCAATAAAAGGCTTTGGTTCTAAAAGAAAGAAAGGTAAGAGAGATTTTAATATATTGGAGGTCACAGAGAGCGCACTGATGTTGAGCATTTGAAAAGATGTAGTTTTAACTACCTGAATCAAGGGCAATAGACTTGGGAGGAGGTACAGGGTGGAACACTATAGGAAATATAGCACCCGGCAGTTGGTTATCAACCTATAAGAAAAAACAGTGAATGATAACCAGTGTTGTCCTGAGATGTAACTGCATCAAAGCAATGTAAAGTTCTATCATTTCCGAGTGCTTACTTGTTTAAAAAATAGGACATAGTTGTCGCATTTCGTCTCCAGTGACGTTTCACATAAGGCACAATGACTTTCCCCCAGGCTTGTATTTAACACGGTACGATTTAATCTCATAGTCCTAGCTCTAAATCTTTAACCAGACAGTGTAAAATCAGCCTCTGCATGGGCTCCCGAGTGGCACATCCGGTAAAGGCATTCTATTCGGAGTGCAGGATGCGCCCTATAGCTTGGAGATCGGCAGTTTGAATCCAGGCTATGCCACTGCCAACCGTGGACAGGAGTTCCCAGGGAGCGGCGCACAATTGGCCAAGTGCTGCCCAGGCGGGTAGGGGTTAGGTCGGTTGGAGAATCCTTGGCTCACCACACACGAGCGATCCCTGTATGCACGGCGGGCTTGCAGAGCGAAAACAGAGGATGACTGACGGCACTCGTTTTGGAGGACGTGTGTGCTCCTTAGTTAGCGCGGGGGGTTGCAGCGGTGAGCGAGGTTGAATAATAATTGGGCATTCAAAATTGGGAGAAAAATCAGGGTAAAATAATTGGCGATTCCAAATTTTTGCTGTGAAAAGTAGGTTTTACCTGAAGCCAGTGCACCTGAGCTCGTAAGCTTCTTTGGTGTGGGGACTGCTTGAACTCAGCCTGAATTCCTGACAAGAAGTTTCGTCTGATGTTGCAGGCAAACGGGTGACGCATCTCCATTGGAAACTTGGTGAAGTTAACCTGGGAAGGCAAGTTTTAACAACGTCAGTAGAACTACAGTAAGGTTATACTTTGTTGTTATCCAATTTTGAGTTCATAGTTGATCGAGACACCCTTCATATTGTTTTCTGCCGTTCAGATACTTAAATCCACTCTCATGTCCTTTGCACTGGAAGTCATTTTGGTAACTTTCCCCATCAGTGTGAGTTCAAATCTCTTTCAAGTCAATCCCAGTGGCAGATGGAAATGTGGCTTTACACAGTCTTGATAAACACCTTCTTTATTTTTTATATTTCATCAAACAAAAGCGTCTGACAACAACATCATTATATTACCTGTGACAATTACCCTACTGCACAACCAACTTCATTAAAATACCTGAAGCCACTGTCCTACATTAAAGCCTCAAAATGGAAAAGCAACTTGCAAAACAATGACAGTTTTTAGTTACCTCAAAATTGTTCTCTAACTTAATCCAGCCAGGCTGCTTATTGGCAGATAAATGCTTCTGGTAAGCCTGTTCCAGCAGGTTTATATTCTTCTGATTGAATGGTTTCCACCTCTGCTTGGGTTTCATCTCCCATACAACCCCAGAGCTGGAAAATAAACAAATGTGCTTTTAGTAAGTATGCTCTAAGGATGTTGAAATATTTGTTTTATAACTCATTCCAAGGCATGTTTACTAAAGTAAAACATCTGCATTGAAGAAAACGGACATTCACATTGTGTAGAGTAGTTTACTTTGTTTTATCAGTCCTACCCTCAGTTAGGTGGTTATATGAGGGAGAGGAGAGGAGTTGTATAAAAACAACAATGGTATTTGAATAATTATTGTTATAGTATTACTCTTATACCTAGTGATTCCAATGTAAGAGATCTCCTGTTTGGTTTCATTGTTGATGAGGGATAGCCCTAGATTCTGAAGAGACACATTGATCTCTTTCTCAAACTGCTCCATCTCCTCTGCTTGCCTCGCTTTGGTAACTATGGCAACATCTTCTGTGAAGAGCAGGACTCGCTGGCGCCCATCCAGGAAGGAAACCCAGTGAATCTGAGTGTTCTGATTATAACAGAATTGCCCGCTCTCATCCTGCACAACAAAACCAGAGGAGAGATGTGCATGATGAACAGCACCACCACTCAGCCTTGCCAGTGTTTTGAGCAGTTCCATGCCCAATTTCCTGGTCTCAGAATTGCCAATATATACAACAAGGAGTCGCTTAAAATGCCAGTAATTTGCAGACCAAAAGAGCTACAACTAACATGCTAGCTATGTTATTCTATGAGTATTCATAGTCAGTTTAGAGGACTAAAAGAAAGGGCAGATTAATTGTTCAGTTTAAATGAATATCTAAATATTGTGTTCTTCATTTTATACCCTTCTCTGTCACAGGAGTTGCCAGCCTGCTCATAGTGTTAGTTTTTAACGGGAGCCATGCTGTGTTATTGACCCTACCTTTAGCAGATCGAGCTCTCCGGTTTGCTGTGGGCAACTCCAGCTCAGTTTCCTAATGGCAGCCGGATTATTCCAAGCAAACAATTTAGCCTCTCCAGGTTTCAGCTCCTCTTTCCCAAGCTCCTCATTCCCACTGCATGAAACAAGGAAGAATGGCCCAGTTACAGAATTAAAACAGTTGGGAGGTAAATGAAAAGAAGAAGTTATATTTTAAAAGAGAGCCCAATTCACAAAGCTTTAGCTCATGAGTTATTTAAAGACACTTGTTTTCAAAGGCTGTTCTTATCAATGAAATAAATATTAAACATAACCACTGTGAATGCTGAGTAGACATGGCCTTTCCAACGTCCAAGTCAAGTTATAATTCACCTACCTTTGTTGATACTTCAGCGTCAGCGACAACGTGTGGTTTATAATGAGTGCTGGGGCAGCCCCTTCATAGTAGTCTGAGAAACTGATCACTGTGGCATGGTCTGCAATGTTTACAGCTGCTATAATTCCTCCACACTGTCAACAGAAATATAAATGCATGCAATTACAGCTTGTGTGAGATCTACGTCAGCACATCCAGCATATCTTTACCTGAAACAAGTCCTAACTGAACTTACCAGATCCATGCCCAGCAAGGTGCCGTTATCCTGCTTGTTGAAGAAAAAGGATTTGGATGCCGTTTCTGAACCTACAACCCTAACACACAACTTTCCTGTTGTAGTTTCTGGCCACAAGGGAAGACACTAGAAGGAAGAGAAATAGATCATTTAAAACATTGGGTGCAGTTGTGTATGCGAGCAGGAAAGCTGTTCCGGTACTATTTTACATAGGCAGCAGTGACGTGGTCGAGCCAAAACACGCATAATAGGTAAGCTAAGTCACTTGACTCGCATCTCCAACACAACTGTCTGATTCAGTCAGTAGTCTTCTTGATGCAACGAAAAGAGCATTAGGAATGTCTTCTTTACTGAACTACTTCTATAAATGGGCGACAGGAACAGTGCATCGGCTACGACTGGACCCAAACCAAACAAGAACAAAGCCACTAACACACAAACACGTAAATAAAGTAAGGCATTCTGACAAAATGGAGAAAGACACTTTGTGGAAATACTTGTAGACGTTAGATAAACTCATTACTAGAAGTTCAGATACAAATAAAATGTAAATTTGTATAATAATTCTTGTTTAAAAGAAACATCGATATTTTAGTGGTGTTTCGTGCCTTCAGATTTAGGACTACAGCACTAACTGGTTGTATGGTATTAAAGTTGTAATTCCATCTCAACAGCGGACGTAGCACTTAAAAATCTAAAATATTATCACATTGCTTTATTTTAATCAAGGGAGACCATGTTCTTATCACATTCTTTATTTTATCTTTGTACATATAAAGAAATATATATTACAGTTACCTCAGCTGCTGCAATGTAGTGCCATTTCCCATTTGTTACAGTTCCTGTGGTCTGCACTTCTCCCACCTCCAGTTCAAAGGAGGACTTGTTCATCAGTGTGTAGAATGGGCTCATCATCACAATCCGGGTCAGGTTAAAACTGCTCATCTGGATACTCACTCCAACCTGCAAAAACAAAACAGCCTCCATCAAGGATTGAATTATATTCAGTACCGCACGCTTACAACAACGAAAAAGCACTACAAAGTCTACTATACTCACAAGGTAATCCATGTTGTTAGCAGGGCACTTTACACATCCATAGCTTCCTACTGTGTCCAAAGAAAAGCTACTGGACCAGGTACTAGTTGAAACACACAGCTGAACCTAAATCAGAAAAAAAAGCTTTTTAGAACAAAGTTCAGAAGAACTTTACTGCTTGGATAACAATTATAATTCATTACACCATGTTACTGTACCATGTTTCTGCTCCTTTACAACCTCATCTGCAGAAGACGTTTGCATCATAAGTACGAGGGTGTGAAGATATTTGAAAAATATATTTTGAAATGTACCTTGTTCTTACTAAAGACATTTTTCTTTTTGAAAGAGAAGAGGATGACGCCTCGAAGTCGGAAGGGTGCTTTATTTGGATCTCCTCGGCGGTACTGGAGGACTCGGGAGGTCTTGTTAATGATCCAGTATGGGCTGAACACAGACAAGACCATCTGCCCGCCGCCGCCCCACGTGAATACTCAGATCCACACTCAGGCTGTCCAGAGAGTCGCTGGTGAAGCACACAAGGAAGAACTCTGGCAGTCCCTCATGGATCTTCATATGGCCGCTCCAGTTCCGTCCCTGATATTTCACCAGGACGAGCTCCATGATCTCCCCACTAATCCTGGCACTGTGGACATCAGCTGAGCTCCCTTCTGCCAGTTCATGAGTCTCTGCTGCTCCCTGCAATGGGCAAATGCTAAATCATTACCGATATGACTACTGTCTAGTTTCAGACAACTTATCCAGTGTGCATTCCTTCTATGGGTAACAGAAACAAATCCATTGCCTTAGTTTTTAGATGGAGAAGGATAGAACAATAGGAGTGAAGAAGCATTCCCAATATGGGAATTTATACAGTAATGTTAGCAGTGTTTAAAATATGCAGCTAAAAAGATCATTCATATTATTACAATTTGAAACATGTTAAAGGCAATTTTAACAGCACTTGAGCACAGAAGTGTTTAATGTTATTTTTTCAACCCATATATATATATATATATATATATATATATATATATATATATATATATATATATATATATAGATAGATAGATAGATAGATAGATAGATAGATATACACACACATATACACACACAAGTGTAGGAACGATAATTGCACACAAAAACTGCAGTCCACTTTTGCAGAAAAGTAGCCTAGCAGCCCTGAAACTACACAGAACTGTTCATTAAAAATATAAAAATATGCAAAGGAGTGGCTAGGAAATGGCATCTTAGGTCATTACCTCGAGCAGGTAGCAGATAGTGTATGGCAGTAAGTTTCGGATGGTCACAGTGGGGCGGAGGTGAATGAGGTAGGCTGGGTCCCAGTCCTCCTCCCCATGGCTGGAGATGAAGCTCAGCTCATCTGGGACAGCGACAGTGTTCACTATGAGAGGCAGGTAGTTTATCTCACTGGAGGGCATTGCAGCACAGCCCTGACCTCTGAGCTCCGATGAAGCTCCTCCTTCCAGGCTATGAATGTGGAGGACTCCTTAAACTGGCCATCTAACATCCCCACTGGTCTCAGAAACAGCTGGCACCTGCAGCAAACACAACCAACGCACAGCTATGTATGTCTGTGGTCCACTGCTAAAGACAGGGAACTAAAGACAGTTATCTCAAGCAGGGATCACTATTCAGTTGTACTTGTACCCAGACTTACGGAAGTGTATGGATTCTCCAATGTTTAAGCTTTCAGGTTCTGAAAATACATTGAATGCAGTATTTGGAAAAGGCTGGCATTCCTCGGGATCAGCATTTTAAAAATTTCAAAACATCTGATTACAGTCTGGTTGTATGGTACACACCGATGCTTTGTGAATTAACACCGCAATACAAGCACTTCTTAATACTATAGGCATGATATTAAACCTGTTACAACTAATTGAAGTTATGTGACTATTAGAAGAGATCTGACCGGTTTTCCTCTGAGGATGTCAGAGGAAGCTGGGTGAGTTGAACTTTAACCTTTACCTGTATGAATCCAAAGGCACGTGGAACTCCTTTTCAGGCTCCGCTTCACCAACAGATTCCAGTGATCTGGTCTTCATTGAAAACTTGTAAATGGCAAATGGAATGGAGAAATGGTTCTTTATCTAAACGGATAGGATAAAAAGGCAAAATAAATATAAATATCTTCATTTGTGCTTTTATTTATCTTTAGACCAGATGTTGGGAACGAAGAGAAGCCATTCCGCGATAGTAAATAATTTCTTCTGTTTTAAGAATATCTAGATCGACAGGGCATGATCTAACTGTTTTCAAATGTCCCTAGTGTTTTAGATGTTTCTTCCACCACATAGCCCAACTACCCCTACACTTGTTTACTTCAGTTTTAAAAGCAGTCCTGCTGTTTATTACTGACTGGAGATGTAAACAAGAGGTCATGTCCCTTGCTGGGGTAGAAAAGCACAACCACTTGATTGAGATCAAACATGAACCTGCTGCTCTTCCTACAGCACTGTCTTAACACCACCCTAAATTCCGCTGCTTGTCAACTCCCACTCACCCACTCTGGAACAGATGGGTAATGTTGGGCTTTGTACAGGATTGAGAGAACCAGAATGCATAAAGATCCCTTTGATCTATTATTATGGATTCATCTTAAATGGCATCTGGTGCTTACTGTGCAGGTGCATTCTTATATAGTAAAACCCATAATCATGATAACCATCACTTATGAGCCAGTTATTTTATCTGATACAAATGAATGACCTTTATAGGTACCAATAATTGGTATATTGGGAGACGGAATTCAGATGTCATTGTACTTTTAAACATTTAAATTTGAACCAACTTGCTATATGACTTGCTACAGTAATAAGACAAAATATCTTCTGCACAGACTGAATCTGGTATATCTGATAAAACCACATGAGGCTCTTAATTTCCTACCTGAAGGGGTGAGCGGACAGTTATAACTTTATTGCCTTCGGTTGCATCTATCTGTGTGAGCACCGACACAGCATCCTCAAACATAGGACTGCGGACATTGTAGAGACGCCGAGAGG
Organism: Acipenser oxyrinchus oxyrinchus; assembly: GCA_030684275.1. Classification (NCBI taxonomy): domain Eukaryota; kingdom Metazoa; phylum Chordata; class Actinopteri; order Acipenseriformes; family Acipenseridae; genus Acipenser; species Acipenser oxyrinchus. The sequence continues at coordinate 74,250 of JAGXEW010000319.1, read as the reverse complement.
GTTTGGCTATTGGAATATTTGCTATTTCACTGTAACCACTGGGAACTGCCAGCAAAAAACATTTTTGTCAGGAATGAAACTTTAAGAAAACCATTACTACATCATTAAACATCATTGAAACAGACTGACATATGATTTCACTCTTACTTTTCAAAACAGTTTTGTATTTGAGATTCATATTTGTAAAAACAAAATAAAGTAAATCCACAGACTATGGAATATTAAACAGTACCGAAACAAAATCCCATGCATCTATAGCTGCCCCAAGCTATATTCTTCAATACTCAATACTCAGCTGTAAGTAATAGGAGAAGTAAGTGATCATAAGCTGCAGTCATGGTACAGCATATTGAATAAGTTAAATAAACATACAATGTCCAAAACATACACTGACAGCACATTTGGGTGAACAGTTTTGAAGCTTTCACAGTAGATCATAATACCTTCAGGAAAGTGTGCTATGGAATATCCAGACTAGATTTCATCCCCAATAGATGAATGGTTCTCAAGCTAAAAGATACGTCCTCTAAATTACCTTGGGATAATCATGCAACACAAATAGTTTTCTAGAAAGACAAACATCCCATATTGAGGTCATTGTTACTGCTGATGAGGTTAGGGCTTCAGATATGACACTCACCAATGCTGAGACTGAAGAGGCAGCTCTCCTGGGCTGGAGTGCTGACAGCCTCCCCTGTGAATATGCTCGAGGACAGCATATTCCAGCTTCACACTCTGCCCTACTCCCACTTCATGAATCCTTTCTTTCGCCCGGAGCCCACGGCCTGCAGATTGCTGCTGTGCTGCACCTCCAGGGGATGCCAAGGGCGTTTTGATGGTGTACGGGCCTTTTCTTTTAACGAGTGGTCAAACGTTGTAGCGGTGCCTTCTGAAAAGCCTAAACAAAACAAAATGAAAGAGTGAAAAAAAGAGGCAGAGAAAAGCAAAACAATGCATTGAAACTAATGAGACTTCTAGCCAAAGCAGTCACCCCTCTACAATCTTAATATCTCAATGAGGGGTAAAAAACCCCCAAACAAACAGTTTCAAAACTCCACAATATTCCTCAGTGTTACTCTAAAGTAGCATTACTTCCTACTTGACTGCTATTCCGTTATTAGTCTTCCATAATGCTTTTGTGCACTTTTCTTGAGCAGTTTGTTTAAATTCCCCAAACTGGTAGCTTGAAGCTTCCTCAAAGTGGAATGGAAAATCAAGCATCCTTACCTCAAGCTTCAAGTTCCATCGTCTTCTGCCATCTTCCACACGTTCAATGAGAGGTTCCCATGCAGCTTGCACTTCATTGTAGTAATGGACCTGAGAAAGAGGTTGGCCACTATGTTAGTTGCTTTTTCTTGTTACTGGCGTGCATAGTCACATTTTATTTGACTGTTGTAAAATAAAAATAATCCCTAATTCATAAACATTGAAATATTACACAGCGATAACAGAGTTGGAAATTACTTTTTGGGTTAAGAGAAAGGAGGTAATGGTGAACCTTTAAATAACTGTCAAGAGTCAGGGTTCTCACCTCCAAGGTCATGTCTGCACTGATATTAAGTAAAGAAGTCCAGTCCTGGGCTTTTCCTTTGAAGGATGACTCAGCCAAGAGCAAAGGAACAGTGCGATGGCCCAGACCAGACTCCATGGTGACCTGAACCACCTTGGCGTCAACAACCAAGTTCTCCCCAATACCTCTGCCTTCTCTATGAACCGCCTTGAACTTATCTGTGACCTCACTGGCCATATCCACCCCCAGAAACCAGTAACTGCAATTGTTAAGATTCTTCACGGCCCACAAGTTGCTGACATCCTCAGTCTTCTGCTGAGACCCCACCTCCTGGGCCTTGGGTGTCATGGCAGCCACGATAGTCATGACAGTGTTCAGAATCATTGGGGAAATCTGAACGGAAACAAAAGCCTGTTATAACTGATGCTCCATGTTTGAGTCATGTTTACGTTGGTGGAAGGGCTACTTTTTCAGTATACTATAAATATACCAGTATATTATTTTCAATATATTATAAACATTAAAAAGAGGAAGTCGTTTCAAATGCCATGCTTATATTGTCTAATGATCTTGCTATTGCAATGAATCAGATACTGCCCTGCTTTTGCAAATTTGGTGCTTTGCATACCCTGCATGTGTTCTGGAGCTGCTCAGTTTTATTTGCCTGCCACATACTTACGAAATGTAGGCTATATCATTATTATCATTATTATTATTATTTATTTCTTAGCAGATGCCCATATCCAGGGCAACTTACAATTGTTATAAGATATCACATTATTTTTTACATACAATTACATTATGTACACATTATTTTTACATACAATTACCCATTTATACAGTTGGGTTTTACTGGAGCAATCTAGGTAAAGTACCTTGCTCAAGGGTACAGCAGCAGCAGTGTCCCCACCAGGGATTGAACCCACAACCCTCCGGTCAAGAGTCCAGAGCCCTACCCACTACTCCACACTGCTGCCCTGATCAGCCAAGTTACTTTATATTAGTAAGAGCACATCTAGAGCTCTGCTGTTTATTCCCAGAAAAAAAAAGGAATATGAGCCAAAGTGGCAGATCATTAGACAGGGCCAAAAGCACTTCTATATACATGTTCTTACCAAAAGAAAAGAAAAAAATCAGTTAATATTTTCCATTCCATTAATATTAAAATAAAGCATGGCCAAAGTATATCTACAATGAGACATATCTACAATGTTACCTAAAAGATCAGTTTGCAATAGTCCACTTATCTGGTACTTGTTGAATTTTTACAGTGTGCTATTTAAAATACAGGGATGGGGAAATAAATGAAAGACTATCCCCACTGGATTAAGAACACAACTGCATGTCTATTAACACCTATTGTAAAATATGTAATTTCAATTCAAGTTACGGGATAAAAATAAATAAAAATAAGGCAACCTAACCTTAACAATAATTGCATCCACTGTGACAGCTGCAGTCAGAGGTTCTGTTTGATGCATTCTGATTTCAAGAGTTAAACAAGCAGCCGCAACACCTGAAAAAAAAAAAAAGAAAAAAAGAAATCAGTTTTAAGATGTGAAAAAAAATGCAAAGTATATGCAACACATTGATCTGCTATTTAAACAAAAGCACTGTGTTGTGCTTACTGTGGTGACAGCCTTGTCTCCTTTGTCTCTGAGGAAAGGGCAGGCCAGGACCTTCAGCTCCCTCAAACTTGCTGTCATTTTTGAGATGCTCCCTCAGATACAAGGGTGAAATCGCACTGGAAAGAGGCAGCAAGCGCCGGAGCATCAGCCTTCATCAGGCTGGCCACAAACACAACCTCAGGGTCGATAACAACAGCTTTAATCTTCGTCTTGGGCGAGAAGAATCAGGGGCTAAAATACAAAATCAGCCGTCAAAATGTATTATTATTATTATTATTTATTTAGCAGACGCCTTTATCCAAGGCGACTTAGAGACTAGGTGTGTGAACTGTGCATCAGCTGCAGAGTCACTTACAACTACGTCTCACCCGAAAGTGACTTGCTCAGGGTCACACAATGAGTCAGTGGCTGAGGTGGGACTTGAACCGGGGACCTCCTGGTTACAAGCCCATTTCTTTAACCACTGGACCACACGGCCTCCTCAAAATGTACAAAAATAACCACAAGCTATCTTTCATGCAATTTTCCATTTGTCTCTTGTTTTGTTGGTCAAATTTGACTAATTCTGGTTTAACTAGGAGTGTGTTTCATTTCTCCCTCTATTATGAAGGTATATATGCACTTTTAAATCAATCCAACAAGCCATTCACGCTTTAGAAGAGTCAGCTGTTTCAGTGTATTAAGAACTGCAGTTAATACAAAGATGCAAGATTTTCACATTTCATACAAAAAACAAATGCTGTAGATTGCTATATCTTGCATTCTTGATGAAGGAAATGCAGTAAGCTACAAGCATTTTTGGAACTAGAGTGCCCAAGTAAAATTCTAATCAAGAGTAACTAACCCTTTTCGGAGGCGGCCTTTGGCACATTCACTTGTTTCAGCTGCAGCTGGTTGGATTTGTTAGGGGTGGCTGATGGACCCTGAGGCATGGCTTTGATGAAGAAATCAGCCACAGCCAGCAGGAACTCCACACTGGCACAGACGTACAGCTTCTGGAGCACAGCTACCACTGAACTCTCACTCTGGCTCTGGGTAAAACTCAGATCGATCATGACGCTGTCGCCCCATCATCCTTCTTGTCAACCATCCTGTGGGACATTAAAATACTTTAACGAAACAGCACAAATTAACCTGAACTCAACTTTGAAAATCGAAATTGTATTCTAAAGAATTAAAGAACTTTGCTGTCTCTGTCACCAGGAGGTTTCTTCACACCCCAAAACTAATATAGATTGAGAGTATAAATTAAACGTAGACTTACGCAACAGAAAGTAGTCCTTAGTGGTGTGCAGCAACATTTATTCTCTAGGTAGCAATTAGCAAAATAAATAATGTATGACAATGACATCAGTTTGCCACTGGGTGACACTGTGTGCCAAGCAATAATCCCTTTGAAGTAACCCTTACTGAGGCTTATTTTACACAAACTTTTCTCAGTAGCATTTCTCACTTTTAATAGGCAGCGTTGATCTAATTCCACTGTAAATATAAAAGAACACTTTTTAAAATCCTTTTAAAAGGGATGAGGAGGCACGCTCAAAATAAGAGATGCATCTTTAGCCTTTAATATGATCTTGTGTCTCGAACAGTTACCTTGAGGTGACCCTCTGGATCCCCTGCCTACAATCATCCAGTGTACAGGCAGTGAGTTTTGTAGAGGCCTCTAAGGCCCCATCTTCAAACATTTTCCCAGAAGCAGTCATTAGGTGCAAGATGAATTCTCCAAGGCGTAGGCTATCCTGTCTCTGGGAAAGCGGTGCTTTCTGCAGAGAGAGGGAGTGACAGATATCTAAAAATGGAATGTGTATGCCAAACAGTGACATCAATGCAGTGAGGCATTCACAGGAGGTGTTTATATAACCCTTAAAAATATGGACACAACATATGGTCACATTTGATCCCATTGCTTAAACCAGAGCATATTAACTGAAAGTGATAATGGTTATAATTGGTGTACATTATAATTAGCCTTGCTCTTGAGCATGTGCAAACAAACCTGTTACTAATAAAATACATAATGCAATATTGTTTTATACCCTTTTCATTTTAGACAATTCATCTAGGCATATTTTCTACAGTTCCCAAGCAGGCTAAACAAAGTTGTTGACACAGGCATCAACATTAAAACTGCCACCCACCAACTGACACACCCACATGTTTCTCCATGTCCTGTACACAAAAAGCACATGTGAAAAGACAAAGTATTTTACTCAATACATACCAGCGTAGGATCACTGTTGTAAAGTACCAAGGAAAGCGATTCAAAGTTAAAATCAAATTTCAGCATTTCGTACGGTTCCTTAGAATCAAGCACATTAGAATCTTCTTTTTTAATCGGAGCAGAACCTGAAATGATACGTAAAAAAATTAATAAATAAATACAAATAGTGTCAGCATATAAACACATGGCTATGTTCTGTACCGCCGGTGTTTTTATGTACACATATCTAACCCCATTATAAAACGTATACCTTGCTAACCAAAATTGATATACTGTCTCTTACAGTATATGTAGTGAACTGCACGTACACGTGTATTTGCAGTACAATGTTAATCCCTGCTGATTATGGGGTTTAAGGATGGCAGCTGAAATTCAGTTGAAAGCTCTTTCAGTCAGTCATGCTAACAGGTGACTTAAATGCATAGCTCATTATAAACATGCTTTAGGAATATATCCCAAGATCTGTTTTGTGTTTCTTACCTTTGGGCAGATCTGACCCATCCTGAGCTCCACCTTGCTTTTGCACACTATCAGCAGATGCCTTTGTTTCTGTCTGTGGATTTGCAGCTTCTCCAATATTTTCCATCACAATTTTTAACAGGACAGTTAAGTCATCTTGGCTCAGGGCCACCTTTAGTCATGAAATGGTTTAAGAGGAAAAAAAATAACATGGCCCCTTAGGATCAAAAAACATTTGTGTACCTGTTCAGTTCACCATTTCTTATTGATAAAAGCACATCATTGTATTGACAGGTATTTAAACTTTATTTAAATCAGGACAGACCAAGTAATAGCACATTCTATAAACATAACAGAATCATCTCGTCTCTATGTACAGCAAACATTATTAATATTATAAAATTCAGAATGCGGTAAGATTAATGACTTTACTGCTAAACCCCACAGAGACCACTTTAACCAATAATTATTGTGTTATTTATGTATTTTACTTCATTCGGTCTTGTGGGGATGTTTCTATTTAAACCTGTAAATACATAAATCAATAAATAAAACATGTTAATTTGAAAGCACAGAAAAATAGTTAACATTCTATTACTGAAACATCACTACCTATAACAGCAGATTTAGGCATTGAATAGAGAATGTATATAGAAAGCATTCTGACCTTCATAGGTTTCAGATCTCCATTGATTTCTATTGCAGGTATCTTCTGGTACCAGGCAGCTGCGAGATTTCTCTTCACAGACACTCGTAAGTTGACTGGTTGTAGTAACTCAATATTAGGCTGAACTGAACCTTCCTGTAGGAGAATTCTGTGAAAAGTGCATTTTATTTTGGTTAAGCTGGTTATAGCGATGATAGTGTACTTATTGTGGTCAGTTGTGGATCCTGGATACAGTATTTTAAATTATAGTAATTAAAAAAGCAGCACTATTTGTGACCTACATGACTAATGAAGTAAAACTGAGCCAAGACTTTTGTACCGTAATATGAAAGTGTGAAAAGCTGTGCAATGTTTGAGGGAATAAAGGTGATAACATATTAGTTGGAGGCTAAAAGCAATATTAGATTCTAAAAAGTGGCACCACAATTTTTAAAGGGAGATCTACTGTGTTAACACATCACTTTAAAACACGTAACCAAAATATCACACAGGGACACCCTAGAATAATCCAAGATGCAACTGGAGAGCTGGACTACAAAATATTTATAACCAAAGGAAACGGCAATGTAAGAATTGTGAATGGCTGATAAAGCAGCCATTGAAATATTTTACCTGGACAGCTTCAGCTTTGTTAGCTGCACATCCATTTTATCAATGACTGGAGGCAGAGAGCACCCGTCTGCAGGGACCAGACAGAACTGGTTCTGCACGGTGATCAGCCCCAGGTCCACTTCCACTGCATTCTGGGAGACTGACGACTGGGGATGATTATCACCGGAGCCTTCAGCTTGATATCCATGGAGAGGCGGAAGCTCTTCTGGCGAAATCCCGGACGCTGGAGGCAGCTTTCTCTGCGGCCTGTGCTGTGGCCACACTCAGGGCCTCCTTTGCAGTTTGGAAGTTATTTGAAAAATTCTGGGAAGATTAAAAAAGAAAATTACTCTCTGCTTTTAAAAGTAGTATTTTAAAGCATAAATAAACAGTGTTGCCAGTCCCAAAATGGGTTTAAAACAAAATTCAACAAATGAAACAAACTTCCCACTTTCAACCCTAAAACAAAAAAAACCCATGTATATGGTATAGTGAATTTTTTTTTTTCTTGCTTCTGTCTAAACCTATTGTTTCTTGCTTGCTTTATAACATTTACATTGATGCAGACAAACAAATCCCAGCAAAGGTATATTACTGTATGGTATCCCTGAATGCTTTCATTATAATGGTTCTAGTTACTGACTTATTATTTCTTCATTTCAAATTCCATCTCTATATCTACGTTCATAACCTATTGGTTATAGTACTGCAGATGCTGCTGTATGCGATTTGGTTTTATAAAACTCATACTAGACAAATTAGCTCACCATCAGAGACATCAGGAACTTGTGCAAGTAGACAATCTGAATGCAGCCCACTCTCAGAGTCACCTTCCCATCCACGTTGGAGGTATCGGTGTAGGCATCTCCCTTGGTAGCATTCGGATACAGCCATGTTGAAACTGAACACTTCATCTCCCACGATGGAGACAGCCTGAAATGATAACCCAATGTGAATGGGTTGTTGTGAGGGAGACCCAGTTGATCACGGAGTACTGCTTTGACAACTCACTGTGGCACTGCACATGACAGTTTTATTGTTTTTACTATTTTATTGTTTCAAATGTAATGCTCATTATAAATATATTTGGGCATTTAAGTTAAAATTGCACTCTGGAACAGTGTCCATATGCTTGAGAATCGTCGGTCTAGACTATTACAGAGTGATTTAAGTCATCAAATTATACTAAACGCCAGTAGACAAACACCAAGTAGTAACATGTTTTGGCCATTGCCTTCATCAATGTGACAACAGGGTTTTCAAGTCAGTTGACTATGAAGGTAAGAAACGTGTTAAGTCACCACATAACCACAACATGTATAAATAGTGAAAATAGAGTATACAACATAAAATCTAAGTCAACAAAAATGTAAAGGTAAATCTGAAATAAATGCTTTAAAAAACCATTTGGAAATGCACTTGCCTTTTGTGTATAGTCTTTGAGTCAACATCTGTGACAATGATATCTCTAAGTCGGGCAAAAACTTGAGTTTGAGATGACTGCATTGATGCTGAGGCGTCAATACCTGTAGCATGTTAGAAATGTTATGTACAGGACACATTACAAGAGAAATTGTAAGCAATTTACTTCCTGTGTTTGCAACATACATCCAATCTGCAGGCATTTTAACAAAATAAGTATTTTAAAACTACACTAGAATGAAGAGAAAAATACAAAACGTATACAATTTCATAACTATATCTCTAATATATCTAACCTATGGTATATGTATTATGTAATCCAATAAAATATAAATATAACAGCAATCGGTGGCTCCAACTGTAAGATGAAAACACTTTTCATCCTTTTACATAAACTTACCCCGTATCCTAATATCAGCAATGTCACAGTTTTCATCACAGACTAATACATTAAATGCACCAAGCTTAGCTGTGAGCTTAAGGTCAATGACATCAACATCAGTTTCTGAACCAGCAGACACTAAAGGAGAGGAAAATATGGTGTCACTAGAGGGCAGTATTACAACAAAAGTAAAAATTAAAATTCTACACAAGACTTTAAAATGTATTTAGGATATCAGTTATAGGTCAGTGTCTAGACCAGTGACCTTCAATCATGTGCCATGGGCAAATTTGTGTCTGGGAGATCAGTGTTGTGCATGAATACTTCAGTACTGAAGTAGGAGGAAAACCAAGCAAAACAACAGGCATTACAATATACTATGTGATCTGCTTTTGTGCCATTTAAAAATAAATCTGGAACAAAATGATTATTCTCCTTTACCTTATGAAAAATAGAAAAATGCCTGTGGCAAAAAAACAAAAAAACCTGGTTATAGAAATGTGTGTGCATGCTTTAGTAAGATAAAAAGTATTGTGGCTTGTTAAGGTCATTCAAAAATAAAATCTTCTTAGATCAGAAGATAATTTTAATCTCAGAATCTCAATATTACCATTCCGTTAATGTATCCCAGGATCTTAAGAAAACGGAAGTTATTACTATCTCGACATATACAGTTTTTCTACAAAGGTATTGCTATGCTTCAGATTAGCAACCAGGCTGGAAACAGGAGTTGAGGAAATTAAATCATACTGATCAGATTGACTTGGGGACCAGAATTCATCTATGTTTCTATCAGGAGCAACAGCTGTTCATGCAACATCGAGACAAGGTTAAACGTTTCTTGCTTAAAACATTATTCATTGGGGTTACCAGGCTTTATTGCTGAGCTCTTGCTTTGTTCTTCAGCCTGTATCTTTGAATCTCGCTCCTTATCAGCAGAGGGCAGGCTGCTTGAAGACATGGCAGCTGTTAGGAAATTAATGCTGGAGAGAAGGGCCTGTGTGTGCAGCAGCAGGTCAAGAGATGAAAAGGCCACCTGGATGGAGAGGATGATAAAGCAAGCAGGGGCTCAGTTTTCATAGTAGCTGGAATATCACCAATTCATTGCAGAGATGCAACAGCGGGCACTGCTCCCAGAGCTTTAACTCGAGTTCGTTCTACTATATACTCAGGCTTGCTTGTTATACCCAAGCAAAGTGCACCACACCCAGAGAGCACTCTTTTAGCTTCATGGCCCCGACTCTCTGGAACTCTCTCCCAGCCTTAGTGTGTGTAGCTCCCACAGTCGCTCATTTCAAATCAACTCTCAAGACCCACTTGTTCTCTCTTGCTTTCAATGCTCTTCTTTAAGCCTGATATCTGTTATTAGCTGTTGTCTAAATTTCTATTTCAGGTTTTTCACTCCATCTTATTCATATGATTCTGTATGACCCACACATCCTCAATGCTTAGAATTCACATCCTAGTCTTTTTATTTAATGTATTATGCCTGTATTTAATGTATTTGCATTTTTTCAGTTTGTATGTAATGTACTATGCCCTGTAAATAATGTATTATGCATTGTTCCTCACTATCTTGTAAAATGCTTTGTGATGGTGGTCCACTATGAAAGCGCTATATATAATAAATATTGATTGATTGACTGATTTAATAACTGTCTGATTACATCAATTACGGTTGATAATCATGACACTGCCCTAGACTGTTATTAAAGAAACTCACAACAGTCTATAGCAGTTTCATGAATACCAAACTTATTTTAAATAAAAAGAGATTTCATTCTTAGAATAACTCATAAGGTAATGGACTATCTCTGTAACTGGGTCAACTTGACACATATATTAATGGTAAATGATGTAAAGTATTGCATATTGTGTGTAAACATGTAACAGGTTAGGGACACACTGAATGGAATGGAAAGAGGGAAGGAAGACAGATGGGTTATTTTGGGGTTATGGTGGAATCGCCTTGTAGTGAGGCCTTTACAAAGGCTAATAGAATGTTACATTGTCAGAATACGACTCTAGGGAGGCAATGCTAAGACTATATGACTTTCTGTTTTCTACTTGCTGTCAGAAAATGAATATATAATGTTTAAACAACAGAAATACAAAAGATGCATGAACAGGATTCAAGCAGGATTCAATCTTACTCTCAACACTAAAAACGTGTTCTGAATTTCAAATCGAACCCACTTAAAATTTGGTTGAAAATAAAAAGAAGATAATCTTGGATAAATCCTTTTGAATATAAATCATTCCGACTGGCGACAGAAAGCAGATTTTACTCACAGAGATCATCTGCTCGGTGTTGTTGTAAACAGTTTTAAAGTCTGGCCCATTTTTGTCAGCCTGCAACAAAGAAATAATAATTCAAAATGTAAATTTCTTTACCTATTTAAAATGTATACAAGCACTTCACAAAACAACATTACAGTTAAAAAAAGCTCCTGTATAAGTGCTGGTCAATACATGAATTGTGCAACTGACGCTGAGGGCAATTTCTAGTCTCTTTAATTATGCAAACTGTGTAGGCTGAGATCAGTAATACTCTAATTCACTAGTTATTAAACACACACACTACATCAAAGTATGCGATGAAGCAATCTTAAGTAAGTCTCCTGCTTGTAGTTTAAATTGTTTCAATATATAAAGCAGGGTAGTTAAGAATGTTCAGTATTTAAACTGAAGCTGAACCACAAAATTCATCTAGGCAATAAGTGCTGTACCTTTGGGACATAACACATGGTTTGGTTAATGGTATGATATTCCCTAGACATATTTCCAATTTGAATACCAAGCACACATAGTTCCTAACACCACAAACTGCACACAGTTAAAAGCATCCCTGTAGTGTACCAGATGCAGATTTGATTTGCACTGCCATTAAAACACACACACTAATGGAAGATGTTTTTCCTGTTAGCGGTGCTCTTTTCATCCCTGCCATCTCGGAGGCAATGCCCCGCAGTGACAATAACCCCAGGGAAGCAACACACACTTCCTGGCACAGTCCGAAGTTCAACATAATAACTTCAAAAACAGTGCTACGCACAGCAAGCCACTGCAGTGTTAAACTCAGTGACGCAGTTCAGGGCAGCGGTACAACTGAGAGTGACGATGCCTTGCTGATTGTATTAAATTGAAATCTGTGTCGAACCTTGTAATATTCCACTTTCAGAAGATCCGCTCCCGGCTCATCAGAAGACCTGATGATATTGAGAGGTTCACCTTCTGAATCTAAAAAAGAATAAAAACAAACCAAAAATGAGAACAAAAATGAGAAAAAATGATTGCATTTAGTCGTCTCAAAACTGCACATATGTAAAAGCAGGACAGTGTTAAAATAGATGGCTAAATTATGTTAGAACTGAAAGAAAAGAAAACTATTAATCAATCATTAGAATAATCTGACAGTAAGTCATATAAGCATACAAACTACAAGGTCAGAGTGTTCATGATCAAGGTATGCGATTAAATGGAACTGATCTTCATTTGTCTTTACAGTCACTGCTTGGCATATGTATAGGTTATACCATCATACCTGTAAATCCAAGGTACTTCATGTTGATTTTCTTTAGATAGGCAGTGGCACTCATGTCGTAGTTTCTCACTCTAGTTTCAGTCCCAAGCTTTGACATATGCAGTACCAGGAATGGAGACTCTTTCTCTTTCACTGGCTTGGTAAGCTTCACCACCACCTAATGAGAAATAACAGCAAGCCATAATATAAACCCAGCTTAACAGAGCAATGAAATGAAACCCTGCTGATTGAAATGTTCACAGACCTTCTTGATTTCAAAGTTGAGGAGCACTTTAGTAACATCTTCACAGATACTTGTTTCACGTTCACCAGCGGGCTTCCTGTCTCGCCTGCTGCACTGGATAATAGTTTGATCATCCCTGTCGTCTTACTTCTATCTATCAAAAACAACAACATGTAAATAAAACTATTGGATATTCGTCAAATGCTGTTTCATTTTTAAAAGCAACTACACAGGTTTTAAACAGACAATTAATGTATATACATTTTTAAAAAAAGAGAGTATCGGGTCTTGAAAATATTCTGTGTTGTTTTTCTTTCCTGTAAGTAATCCATACTCCACACGTCACAGCTTCTTTCATTCAGTATTTAACAGATTACTGTACAACTCCCAAAATGGTGTAATGGTGAACTGTCGGTGTTATTTTTACATGAGGCTTGGCTAATAAGCCCAAGCACATTTTTACATGGTAATTTCTGAATATGAATGCATTGATAAACTACCTTCAGCTTTTTCATTGGTCAGGTTTTCTCCACTTAGTTCTTTACTGCCTTCTGCAATGTTTTCAACCAAAATTTTCATCAGAACTCCAAGATCCTCCTGGCTTAGAACAACCTATAGAAAATAGATGGTGGGCACAAGTGACATAGAGACTACTCCAAGTGCTGCCGTAAACGCTTCATGGCTTTGTGTCAATCACATGCAAAGTGAAAGCAATCCAATAGTCTTCACAAAGTCAATGTTTTGTCTAACCTCTTTGTTCAAATGTGTTAAGAAATTGTATACTGGCATTGATGTAAAGTATGCTCTTTCTGATTTACTGAAATTCAGTTCACACATATCCTTATAGCATTTTTAAAAGTACCAATAATGACTATGATAACTCTGTGCAATTATCTAATGCCAACAATTATCTTTATAACAGTTGTTTGTTTTGTTTTATGTTATTTGGTACCTTTCAAAAGCTGCTATAAGGCGGTGAGATAATTACAATTTAGTATAAATCTGTTCCGTATACAATATGGCCTGACTCTTTCAGGGGATCTTGCAAGTAATCTAAATGAGAAAAAGTGCCAGTGACATCTAGGAAAAATCATGTGCCAGGAAATGTAAGATTACGCAAGCAAAGGCCTTGATTTGATGCAAATAAGGGTTATTTGATACTAAATAAGAAGAGCTAAAACAGTGGACAGAGCTCCCACAAAGCACTCTGCTGAGTAATACCCGTACATTGCTTTAAATAGTGCTGTGTTCAGTAAAAATACACAAGTCAGGAATATGATCCTTTATGACTGTTTGACAGCACTATCCCAAGGTTTCATGAGGATATAACTTCCAAGTCCGTTTGTAAATGTAGCGAGCTCACGTCACAGTTCTAAACAAACTGGATAACTTCCATACTATGGCTGCACGTTTACATTGCAGAAATAACAATCAGTAGAATAATCTGTTTAAACAGGAGTGGGCTTGAAGTGTCTTGTCAAGAAAGACATACTGGTATATTAAATGAATATAAAAATAAATAAATAAAAACAATACCTTTCAATAGGGCATTATTATTTCACATTTACTGAAGTACCAAGTAGTTTATAATATAGTTTTCTATTAAAGTAGAAGAAACATACATAAGGAAAAGTTATTTTGTTTAGTTTCTTAGTAGTAAACTAAACAGAGATGGCAGCCGTATTCCTTACTATTATCATAAATGCAATAATGTAAAATAATTAGAACAATTTCATGGGGCAAGCAGTGAAAAAATTCCTTCATGTCCTGAAAAGCGTTCTTCATATGAAACTAATTCATTCATTGAAAGAAACTCATGGCTTTAACCCTATATTGATAAGTACTGCAGATAATGGATTAGCTGTGGTGTTTATTTTATTTTTTTAAACATAGAAAACATACATCCCTGTTTCCCATCAGCACCTCTCTATAGATCAGAAGTGGACTTACATTCATGGTCTCTAACCCTCCCTTGATCTCCACTGCAGGGATTTTGTTGTACCAAGAAGCAGCGAGATTTCGGATCACAGCCAGGTCTAGGTTTATTGGCTGCAATATCTCAATGTCGGGCTGAGAGGAGCCCCTTGCAAAACAACCCTGATTGTGAAAAACACACAATTACAAAATGAACAGCTTTCAAGTTAATTGTCAAAACTATTATTTTCATCATTTGTAGATATTAGTCATTCTTCCATCCTAACCAACCCCTCAAAAATGGGAAACACCTGACTTTCCCAATAAGAGGACAGGTAGTTGCTCATTGTGCCATGGTATTGTTCTGTCCTCACTTCTGTGCTGTAATGCTCATTGTGCAAGGTTATTAATCAACTTCTAAAAAGTAATCTCTGTTTATTATCACAGTTTTTACTCAGTCCCTTTGAAATAGTATTAAAAGGATTTGACTGTCGAAAGAATTGACATGAAGACTTTACTATGGCTACAACACCCAAGACTCCCAAAATCCACCAATCACAATGTGTTACCTACAAACTAAAATGCTGCTGTTCCCAGTCGAAGAAGGAAATGGTTAATCTTTTACAGGATTGATTTTGTATTATTTGTTTATTTAGCACGCCTTTATCCAAGGCGAACATCATACCTGGACAGCTTCAGCTTTGTAAGCTGCACATCCATTTTATCAATGACTGGAGGCAGAGAGCACCCGTCTGCAGGGACCAGACAGAACTGGTTCTGCACAGTGATCAGCCCCAGGTCCACTTCCACTGCATTCTGGGAGACTGACGACTGGGGATGATGATCACCGGAGCCTTCAGCTTGATATCCATGGAGAGGCGGAAGCTCTTCTGGGCAAAATCCCGGACACTGGAGGCAGCTTTCTCTGCGGCCTGTGCTGTGGCCACACTCAGGGCCTCCTTTGCTGTCTGGAAGTTATCAACAAATTTCTGAAAAAGGAAATGATGAAGTCACGATCATTTAAAACATCACAACAGCAGCCATAGTGTAAGAAACTGGCGTAAAAGTGAGTGCATTTTTTTTTTTTAAGGACAATTGCTCCCTACTTCTTGTTAGTAGAAAGCCATGCAACATGAAACCAGCAAAGCAAGTGGTTCTGGTTACACTCAAATTTGCAGAAATTAAAACGTTAGTACTCTGTACATTCCTGAATTTAACTGTATTGAACATGTTATGAACACATGAAAATGCAGTGCACACCATTTGGCTTACCCATGTTCTGAAAACTGAGTGTTAGTATACGCATTCCACCTGTGCAATTAGTCATAAAGGATTCTGTGCCTTGACATGACAGCTTGATGCTACTGAGGCCACTAGCATAGACAAGTGGGCATGCAACACAATCCAAATTATCATCCGCCTGATCATTCAAGGACTAGAGCATCCTCAGCAGTCTTCCACCATTGTTACAGTACAGGATATATACAAATTCTCATTCACGTTATTTGAATACAAGCTTTGCAGACCCTTATTAGCACTGGATTACCTTTCCTACAGTAAGGTAACATTAGTCAGACCACGGTGAGTGCTACTCAGCATCTGCGAAACCATTAATTTAAGTTCCTAATCCTGGATAAACAATCTGTTACGTGAACAATATTGGACATTAATTATTTGCTTGACAGCTCTTATTCATTTAATGTGTTTTTCAGTTTAAATATATAGTGCGTGTTTGCCTGTAACTTTATCAAGCACAACCAAAGTGTGATTTTGTTTTTCTGAAACCTCGATTTTGCTGACAAAAATCTAAAATGTTGATAATTAATGTTATGATAATTGCACTCATTGTGAAAATGCCTTCATGTAATGAATCAATCGTGATACTTTCTTTACATGATACATCGCTTGTGTCATGATACAAGAACAAAAGCACCACACAGCTCATTGTAGTTCACCGTGGCTCTTGAATGACAAATACATGTGTTTTATAGTTGCTATGAATGCATACCCTCCCTGTCTCATTACATTTTAGTTTTTTTAACAAAATAGTCCCTCGCTTAATGATCATTTGATCTTATTATACATCATACAAGCAGTCAATCTGGACCATCTCATGTATCGTGATACATATCATATCACGATACATATCGTATCATGACATTAGTGCATCGTTACACCACTAAACTAAGAAGATATGTGATCTTGCTCATAACTTAAAGCACATATATACAATTGCAAGCACATATGAACTCAGGTTTTCTCAACAAACACTACAGGTCAAAATAGTTGAGAAATGAAGGAAATAGCCATGTTCATAGTATTATGTTACAGACCCAAATGTTTAGGGTTGATTAAAACATGTTGCATAACAACATAAGTCATATGCCCAAAACATACATATGGATTGTAATTGTTGGAATCCAAGACCAGTCATCCTAAAACGTGGATCACCAATGCATGAGGGATACCAATAATTACTGGTATTAACATCTTAATCCTGAAACATATTGCATGAATATTCTTTTAAAAGGCCATTAAAATGAAGGGGTAGGCAGTTCAATAAAAACAGAAACACTCATTAAGGCACAGTAAGGAGACATGAGTCTGGAAGAAGACGTAATTAAATGAATGAAGGCTGTCATTGACGCAGCAATGTGAAACTCCCACACTGCCTCCAAGCAAACATGCACTGGCCAATTACAGCAACCAATTTTCAAAGGGAAACAGAAATGATTAATATTTGCATTAGTGGTCTTCCACTTAAGACAACTTAATGAGATATGTTACTTAGCTCTGTGCTTAGCTGTTCATTTAGAATGAAGGTTTAGCTTTCTTTATTAGAAGCAGCTTTTACATTACATTTATGTGATACATTCCAGTCTTTACCTAACAATTCAGGATCTTTCTAAAGCATTAAGTGCACCACTGTTTCAACACTGACGCTTTTGCTCGACAAAACAAAGACAGACAAAAACAACATGACATTAGGAAGTGGTCTTTTAATCATGCTATTAGTGTTTACCTGCAACCTTGTATGCAAATGAAACATTTTCAATCTTTAACAGTAGTCTCATATACCCAAAGACCGTATTTCACTTATGGTGTCGCTATTCCTATCTTTTCCTATGATATCTTTATCATAATTGTTATTTGTCTTGTTTTTGGTTTTTTAAACACCCCTACAAAATGGCCCCCTGATGGTGTTTTGCCAATGAAAATCTGTCGCCCCATCCTGCAGGGCTTTATAATGGGAAGTGCAGCAGTGTATTTAGATGAGGCAGCATGACCAAAAGAAGGAAATCAGTTTATGGTTGCATGAAGTAGTTTGTACCTTGCAAGATGAAGAATATTTGTAGCTAAGAAGATCCTGAAAAGAACAAGAAAGGGCGAGACAGACAGTAATTGAGGATGAAAAGAAAGTCAGCACAGAAATCAGGTGACGTGACCTTGTTCTAGCCAGGTAATTTTAAACACTGAATTGAACCTGCTAAGGTTAATATATAATTAAGGACCTGGAGGTTGCAAAGTGCTTAACTGGAAGATCAACAAGTAAGTGCAACTCGATCAGAAGAACCATATTTATCCGCTATATACTATAGATCATCTATTGAAATGAGCTTTAAAACATTTACTTCCATTTGCAATTCTTCAGTGTGACTAATATGTACTTACTAACAGTGACATCAGGAACTTGTGCAGGTAGACAATCTGAATGCAGCCCACTCTCAGAGTCACCTTCCCATCCACGTTGGAGGTATCGGTGTAGGCATCTCCCTCGGTAGCATTCGGATACAGCGCCATGTTGAAACTGAACACTTCATCTCCCATGATGGAGACAGCCTGAAAAGCAAGACTCCAACTCAGCACCATCTGTATGTAAACAACTAAATCGAAAAATACGAGCGTGTGTAGAGTTGCATGTATAATATACTACTGTATATCCGATCAGCAAATAAAGCATTTTAGTCTTTATTTTAATAAGGATAGATATTATTGATTTTTTTTTGTCCTCTGCAGTAACATACACAAATGGAAAGGCCGCTGGTTTCATCCCCAGCCTGTTTAATCACTACTTATAAATAAATAGTTTGAAGTGTCATTTAGTGTTGCTAAACAGGGTAGCATTGCCAAATGATTCACACTAATTCAAATACCCACTTACAGCATAGACTCCACGAATGTAGGGGTCACCACATGTCAAATACATACACGACTATATCAAAGATAATGTTGCACATCACAGTGAGGTTAAACTGGTATACCTTGGAGACCACGAAAAAAAAAAAAAAATTAAAAATAGATCATCAAAGCCTTTCATAGGCAGCAAATTGGATGACTGAATCGCTAAAGGAATTGCCAGGTTTCAAAGTAGAAGTATAAAGTGCAGTGCCAGTCTATGATTCAAATAATAATGAATCCCCAATGTTCTTGTACACATTACTCATTAATAACTGTACAACTAAGCAGGGATATGAACAGTGCCTACCTTATGGTGGATCGTGCTTGAATCAATGTCTGTCACAATGATATCTCGAGTCTAGCAGAAACTTGTGTCTCTCTTGTCTGGACAAATACAGACGATCTAAACCTGCAGAAAGCATGATTTTATTATTTAATATACTTATTGTAGCAAAACAGAGCAAGAGAGTGAATACAGGAATTAACATGACTTTAGGTGATTACATGAATTAGGGAATTAACATGAGTATAGGTGATTACATGAGCTCTTTGTCAGTGGAGGATAATGAACTAGGGGTTTTAAAGAGTCACAACAGTCACAACAGGCTTCAATGTGAATTGTGGAGCTGCTATCCATAGAGGCTTGATGAATAAAACAAACGAAACCTGTGAAAGATAGTTGGTGTCTTTGTTTTGGTAATTTAGCAGTTATAACGGCATTGAAATATTGAGAAACATGACCATTGCTGCATCTTGTAGCATACAAAATACTTTTTACACAACTTGATCCAAACAGAGGTCTTCTAGGGGTCTGATTTTACATTGCAGGTAAATTGTGCATTTAATACATTTACTATGCGTGGGGAGCGGGGCTGACTGTTCATGTGTCTTTCGTTAAAGCAAGTACAGCTTTAAATCATGACACACTAGAAACACACAAGCAAACCTGGTATGCCAAATAAAATTAAAAAAACATCTAAAATCTCAATGCTTTAAAAGGTAAAGTAACACATGTACAGTAATGTCAATTGTTATGTCTTTTCAGGACTGTTTTTTGTAATCGTGGCTTGGTATTTGCCACCATGTTTTGTACCTTGGACTTTTATATCAGCAATTTTCGTCTCTCGTCACACACAACAACATGGAAAGAATCCAGCACGGCAAACACCTTCAAATCAAAGATAGCCTTGTCCTTTGATCCTTTTGACACTGAAATAAGAGGAAATAAGAGGGAAATGCGGTATTCAGCACATTATTCAGCACAGCACATGCAGCAGCCCCAGTTTGGTATTAGAATGAGATGTGTTAAACAGATTTTATGGCACAGATGGAAATATAGCATAATATTGCCTGACGGTGATGAAGAGGGTACAATGGTATTTTGTGTAATCATTTGTAATCACTTTGTGACTTCATTCGCCCTTGTAATAATAATTTTATTTCCAGGTTTAATACATTGTAACTTTCCTAGTTTGCGATTCAGGTTTTCTATAAATAAATTAAATCTGAGAAAACAGAACACAGGGATGCTGTTTATGGAAAACATAAAGGGATCGTAATGTGTAACATCATTACATAACTAGACTCATTTGGGTTTCACCCAGTCAAAGCAAAGATCTTATCACCAGAAAACCACCGATGTGAAATACAGAAGTAGGCTGCACCTGTCTTTGCAACAGTCCCTTTCTCAGAGTCAGCCTCCTTGCGACTTTGGCTGCTGATCCTTCCCAGCTGACCCTGGAATGCTTGAAGGGAGAGCAGCTGTCATGAAACTGATGGTGGAGAGCAGGGCTTGGGTGTGCAGCAGGAGGTTGAGCGATGAGAATGCCACCTGGATTCAATCACAAAGTATGAGACACACAGAAAAGGCTACAATGAAAAACGTACTGTAGGTACAGCAAGTCAGCAGAACCCTCGTTTAGATTTTGTTTTCGCAGTCCATTCTCCTACAATAATGAACATGTATAACATAATAAATATCTTAATACCCTTAAAAAGGTGTTGACCTAGGTTTTGAAATCCTTTCGTCATTAGCACTCAGCATTATCGTTGGTCCCATTCTTTTTACGTTTTAGAATTTTGGTTCTTTCTTTATAGAGATTTTGTGACACTGAGCCCAGGAAGTGTCTTGGTACCAGGAAGCAGCAGCAACATCTAGTGTTGTGTTTCAAATACCTTTATATTCCAAAGAACAAGGGCTCTTTAACAGAAGAAAAAGGGGATCAATAATAATATTGCTTGTGCTAACACAACTGATTTTAAAACCTTGGTTAGCCATCGCAATCCTGTAACAATGGAATAAAAACATTACATTTGATCAAATAGTGCAGCAAAGATCTGGGCCAGCGGGGTGGTGAATGATATTTTGGTGACATTCATCCCTCACCGATGTTGATTCAAATTAGAGCTATCAGTATCATGATAAAGAAGAACACCATGACCTACATCCACTGTAGGAAAGTGTGAAATACAGCCATTCAGATAGAAGGACCTCGCCCTGCACGTCCTGTCACAGCACTTCTGATACATCGCGCTTCATTATGTATAGTTCTGGTTTCATATTGAAATACAGCAGTGGATCACAATAAACACCATTACAGTACTTTTAAACTGATTATAAAAGGTACCAGAATGTGGCATCCATCTCCACTTAAAGTACACTTGAAAAGTTAAATACATATACAAGGGGGTTGACAAAATAACAGAAACACTTGCAATATGTAGCACACACTTTGTGTTGCATGACTGAAATCTGTGTTTTAAAATACAATTTCCAGGCCATAGTGGTCAAACATCCTTCCAGAACACCTTGCAAAGTCGTCACGTAGAATCTCTTCGGTCCTGGCAGTTGTATGACTAAGGCTTACAAAGCACATTGAGATCTTTCATACGCTTCGGTGTCATTTAACCTAATTTCTCACATAAACTGAACCATTTTCAATAGGTTTGTATGGGGCAAAGTAGCTGATAATGATAGTGGGTTTGATTAAATGACTAACAGTAGCACATACAACTGATTCTAGAGCAACAAAGTAGGCTTTTAACATCATCGAATGATGAGGTTCTTAGAAATTCAGATTATCACAGATCTTGTATTTAATGTCAGCCTTCTTGTTCTAACATAAACAGTATTACGGCAGTCTATTCTATCACATTCTATGCCATCCTAATAGAAGGAGGGCATTCTTTCAAAGGCTGTATTGAAGAACATAGGAGTTGTAAAAACAGTTAGTTTCCAGCAGTCCACAGAATCTCAGACCCAAAAATGACATGCATTGGCACCATGACCTACATGCTGCATAATGTGGAACAGCTTTTCAGAACAATTCAGTTTCAGCAAATATAGATTCCCAAGACACAGCACTAATTTTGCTCTGTACATTACTATGGAAAAGTAAAAGAGAAGAAAATACCCCTTAAAAATAAATATCAAAAGTAAAAAAGAAAAAGAAGAAAAAAATATATTATTTTGTTGTACTGTATTGTTGTGTCTTAAAGAAACAAATATACCAGATAATTGAATAAACTGGAGAATGAAAACTATGAATACAGTGAATCCTTGCTACTACTAAAGGTACATAGTTGAAACATTTTATTAAGATGTTATTTATTTTAATTTCTTCTGTGTGTAATTCAAGTTGCAAACACGTTTTCATAGGATTTGGTAGTTTCCAGCATGCTAGTCTTAAATAAAGGTTTGACACATCTGCTGACGGTGGCCTTAATATTGAATACAGGGGTGGTCATACTATAGCCATCAATAGGAGCAAATCAGGCCTTAATTTGCTCAGCCTTAAAAGCAAGGATTTACTGTATGTATTTATGTTAGTGTGCAATAAGAGAGAATAATGACATTTGACATTTGTGCGCAATAAAAAAAATGTCCAGATCTGTAATTGTACATACATGTACATAACAGTAAAATTAGACAAAGACAGATGAGACAAATCGCTCAACCATTTCAATGGTAGTCAAACCTGACACTGACAATCCCATCTCCAGAGAGAGTTGTTGTGACAATTTACATAACTCGGTTCTCAATAACAAGTAGAGGGCTTTGATATTTTAGATAGCGAATGAACTATTGAACACTGTGGTTGGTTGCTATGTTACTGACTGCTGGGCTACATGAATAAAATCAAAGTTACTGTGGTCAATAATGCTGTCACTATCACAAACATTTACAAAAAAAAAATTTAAAAAAAATTGAATTTTATCTTAGCAGGAGGAAAAGTACTTCAGTGCTTTCCCCAAATCCTCTGTGACAGCACTGAACACTTTTGATGAAAAGGACCTATGATGGTGCTGAAGCAGTCAATCTATTTCAGAGCATCTATTTTCTGGAAGGAATTCTTTCTTTCCGAGTGTTATGCTAGTAGTTTCTATTGCTGTACATGTGTCATTTCCCATTGCTGAAAAATAATTTTACATCCTCTTCAAATCAGAGAGCAGGATGTGCCACTACAGTAACAGTGCAAAATAGCCAGTCACAATAATCAGAAGGAGGTGGGGGTTTGTTTAAAGAGGGAACATGCAACAGTGTTGCTCATAATGTTATTTACATAGGGAATGACTGGCTGGATGACCCACTGTACATGCATTAGGATGCAACTGCAGTACGTTATTATAAATTGTCTTTAGAAAGCACCACTCTCTATGCCATCTATTAAGACATTCATGACTGGCTATTTTAAATAAATATGCCGGTACTAATACTCTTTCTTTTTTTCCCCCTCCAATTAAGAATGCCCAGTTATGTTCCCTCACCGCAGCAGTTCCCCACTACACTCAGGGTGTCGATCTCTTAACCAGTCTAATTGCTTTTTTTAAACAGGAGCTTGAGAATGGATGATGATGTGCTCCAGGCCACAATTTTTAATTTTATTTTGAATCCTCCCTATCTAACTGTAATATAGCTTTAAATCCCACGAACAAGTCTCCGTTCCTAATTGTAACCTCGTTTTAAATCTCGCAGGCGGTCTGCAATAGAAATGTAGGAATTTGCTGCCCCTCAGTAGTTGGTAGGGGTGGGTTTAAAGTGGGTTTAAAGTATTCAGAACGAATCAATGATAGATACGAGTTAGGAAGGAGGGACATTGCCCAACTGCACTGGGAAAGGTAGTTTGCTTTTGTTTTTTGTAGTAGGTTTTGTTTTTTGTTTTTAAATGGGAAAGCGATGAAGTCAACATGAATTGAGTAACCATTTCCAGTATTTTTGGCGTTTATTAGCTATACACCGATTTCATTTTTTTTTTTTTGAATCGGTGTTTCATCGGTTAAAACCGTAAATCAGAAGCCCTAATTACACACTACATATTCAAGTCTCGACTGTCTACATAACAGTAAAGCCCGTTTGAAGAGATACGGTAATTAGCCCTCTTGTCTTAACAACTGAAAGGCGAGGCGGAGAAGAGATTAAGGGGTTGTTAAAATAGATGTTTAAATACATGTAAATATTGAGTTTATTTAAGTGTAAACCTCTTGTTAAGAATTAAGACTTTCCACTCACACTTAACCAAACTGGAAAAGGTTCATTCAAGTTAACTTGATATTTTTGTTTAAAAGTTATTTTTTATTTTTTTGTTATCCTAAATATTGAGCTCAGTATGGACCTACATTGAGAAAGGGAATTACTTCTGTTGTAGGATATGGGCAACATACAAACTGTTACACAAAACCCACTCACTCCATGATTCTTGACGTGATTCTTTAGGATACATACATACTGTAAGTACAAATGCCTCCACTGTCCCCTACAGCATGGGATAATAACATGTCATAAAGTTTAACTGGTAAAAAAAATGGTAAAAATAGTCATTTATGTCCTTGAGGGATTTGGAAATGTTGTATCACACCTTTTCAGCGAGATCAATGAGCTAAAACACGGTAGGCTGTTCGGTAATGTGTTTCTTTAACATTAAAAGCATTCGGAAGCACCTGTTTAATCTAAGAGTCATTTGTTTCTCAAGTCAGTTAAAACACCCGATAAAAGGCACTGGCAATGTTTTGATCATGGAAACAATTTTATTAAAAGCTTCTCTTATCCTTTCCTCAGGAAGTTATTATCGGTAGTCACTTTATTGGCACAACAGGGTACTGTACACAGTATTTGTGGGATGAAAATGTTGGCAGGAAAACAATATGAACCGCTACGACACTGGTTGCCACGGATAACCAAACATAAACAAACCACAACATTACTCACCTTTAGCGTTTGTTCAGTATTACCAAACGTTGCTTTGAAGTTAGGACCACTGATATCAGCCTGCAAGTTATAACACAGTGAATAAGTATTTACCAGGCAAATCAAATTCTTAGAAAGGCCTGCACTAATTGGGGTCACAGTAGTCATGTCAGCCAAGTTAGAATACATGACTAACAAAAACTACCTTGACTACCTATACAGAAGTCTAGGGTATTGCCAGTTACCCCAGTTGCTTCAGCACCATTCAGATATTTCTTGACAGCTCTAAACAGTCCAACATCAAACAGACAACATTATTTTAATATCTGTGGATGTATTAGGAGATATAGGCAATCAGACATGTTACAATTATTTTTCTTGTTCTGCTTCTTGTTCTTAAAATGTATAGTAAATAAAAACAGCTCTTCATGAAACCCTGCTAACTTGTGGGGAATGATATGAACTAGGGAATGCAATTTGTTTGAACTCTGTAAATAGGACTGACCCTTCTTTGTATACATCTTAACAAATAATAATCTTGGTACCTTCTGTAGGTATCACATCTTTGTGTGGCTGGTCCATTTATGCTAACTTAGCAGTTTTTGTGCACGTGAAATGTGTTTAGACAGATAATTACGCCATTTACAAGGTGACTCCTAAACAAGGCATGAAAAAGTAAAACAATATAATAAATTGTTCAAATTGAGTTCAGGAGGACGGTCTGGCACGTGGCGATTCTTTGCTTCCTGTCAGCCGAGACATTACCCAGAATGTGTGTTGTGGCGTTTCCTTATTTGTCTTCACTTTAATGATATTATGATATTGAAAACAATAGCTGCCAAGTGTGTTGCAGTTGCAGTACACAATGCTTGTGTATGTTTAATGCATTAGAAAAATGAAAACCAAAGATAGCTTCTAAAAAAACACTTACCTTAATGAATTCTACTTTCAAAAGGTCTGAGCCAGGTTTATCTGAAGAACTAATTAAATGAATAGGCCGATTTTGGGGATCTGAAAGAAACGACAGGATGTTTAGTTTATAAGGGATTTATTTTTGACATATCTATAAATGAGGAAAAATACACATGAATTAATGATAATAAATATATTAGCTGTGAAAATCCCACTTAAAAAACAGGCTTGCTCGGCCTTGAGCTATCATAACCAACTCATAAGTACCTCCTCTCATACAGGCCCAGTCTCTTAGAATTCTAAATAAGACCCCTTGGTGTCTGTCTATGAGTCTCCCATTAGTTAGCCTTGTATGCAATCAACGTCATTAGGAGGAAAGCAGGTTTACAGTACAAACAGTCTACATTTCAAGGATGGCTTTAGCTCCCAAGCTCTTTCAGGTAGATCCTTTTTACTGTGAAATATATCTCTCTTTCAGACAAGCACTAATGTCTGAGCTAAATCAACTTCACTGTGGGCCTAAAGGTCTCACTTTCAGAGGCTAATCATTACTCTGTTCTCCAGACCCAATAAGGCAGTCTAATTCAGAGCATGTGATTTTTCAGCATATGTGTTTGTGTGCATGTTTTCTCCATCTCTACTGAAACCACCAAGTAATTATACAGTACATCAACCCCCTCCCCACAGTCAGATGCTGTACATATTGTACCAACCAGAACCAACTTCAACAAACATAATGAAAATAACTGTTGCTTCATGTCTAGTAATATGTAGAGAAACATTACATTCTCACTCTGGAGTGCACTGCATGGCAGCCCAGCTCTGCTGGTATGATATGTTAGTTTATATAGTAATATGCTTTGTGTTAAAGGAAAACAAATCTCTGGGGTCTGACCAGTAGAGATCACTGTGGCAGAGTGAGGAGAACCAGCCTCAGCCTTCTTTCTTCCCTAGCACCTTGGGAGAGTAAAGGCCAATGCAGCACTCCCTCTGCTCCCCAGCTAAACACTACAATACTGCAGCCTAACCAACATTTGAACCAGAAAATCTGCTGCATGACTCATGCTACACCCAATAGAGTACAGCACTAGATGAGCCTCTGGGGACACACATATATATATATTTTTGCAATTGGCTTGCAATTCCATACTGCTTCTTCCCTTAAAATGTCTTATAGTATCACAAGTATCTATGAAATAAGTCGTACCTCTTATTTCACAGTAATCCAAGGTGACTTTCTTTAAATAGGAGGTAACTGTTAAATCATAAGGTCGGAGTTTGACTTCAGTTCCCAATTGAGCAATGTTCAGAGCCAGCACAGTCTCCTGGCTTTCCTGCCGTGTGAGTTCTACAAGTACCTAAAACACACAAAACAGAGAAACATGGGATACTGTTCAATTCAAATCCAGTGTATAAAGCACATATGCAGAAATGTATAAGCTAACCATATACAGAGATGTATCGGCTGATACCGTCTGAGAAAAGCTGTTAATTGTACATAGCATCATCTATTCAAAGAAATTATTCTGAATGCTGCATTTAAACTGTAGTCCTAATTCTTGATAATGCTTTTCAAAAGCACTGTAATACAAGGTACTTTGATATCATTGATCAATGTAAGATCTAACTTCAGCCTCAAATCATATTGTCAATGTAGACAGAGAACAGACCTCTGTGAAGCACCCCATGTAACACAGTTAAATATATGCACACAAGTTATATCCATAGAAAAAAAAAACTACCTCTTTAATTTCAAACTTGAGCTGCAGGTCAGTGAGCTCCACCTTTGCATCACCTCCCGGTAATGCCAGTCGTTGATCATGTCTGCCTGGGGAGTGCCCACTGATATCCTCTTCAGATGCTGAGGAAGCTAGCAATGAAACAAAGAAACAGTTTGAGGTTTAATCAGCAACCGACATGCTAACCTACAATAAGTAAAAAAAAAAAATTAAAAAAAAAACACAATTAATGTGTTATTATTCTAAAGCAAGAAGCAAAAAAACACATGTGTAGACTGACTTCACAAAAGCCTTCAAATGCGATTCATCTGAAAAAAACATGTGCATACTAGTATACATATAGTTGTAATATAATATATGCATTTAGAACACTTAAAGCCTTCAAAACACCACTGAAAGCATGCATGTGCTAGTATTATAATAGCTATGTGAGGCCACTGGGCAATTATTCAGTCAATGAATGTTTAATTGAGGCTTGCAAAATAAATGCCTTAGAGATCTACAATTGATTAAATCAAATAATTGTTGCACCTCGAGAAACTGCGAATGGTGAAGAGAAAAGGAGG
This sequence comes from Acipenser oxyrinchus oxyrinchus, assembly GCA_030684275.1. NCBI lineage: Eukaryota > Metazoa > Chordata > Actinopteri > Acipenseriformes > Acipenseridae > Acipenser > Acipenser oxyrinchus. The sequence goes on along the minus strand of JAGXEW010000319.1, from coordinate 46,106 downwards.
AATGTACTTAGAAAAGAATGGAAAGGTTTGGGACTTAGCCTATAATAGCTAACCGGAAAACATAAAAATGAATGAATCCACATCAATTAGTGAAAAACATGACATGATTCTGTAATGTAAATCATAATACCCTTTATATATTACACATGTAGAGTGACACACACTCTGCAGAGTCATGGACTCTAAACCACTGCAGATCCGATCAGAGGTCTAGGAAACATAACTCCTCTAAACACTGGAGACTAGAGGTATAGGGAGCATAACTCTAATGCAACAGACCATTAAACTAATCTGTTATACTAATATGTATAGATTTGCCCAGGGATAAATACCTTTAAGATTCTTACAGTAAAGCTATATATATAGCAATCATAACAGGAAATAACATAATGTGTATGCTTCCTATGCAATTTCCAATTATGAGCTACAGCTGTAGTAATAGTTTTACTATAAGAGTCATACATGAACATACTGTATACCACAATCTACAGAGTACTGCATGCTGTACTTTAGAAATCTTGTGTTGGCAATTTATGGAGAATACTGTATATCTGTATTTTTTTTACCTGTATTTCATGTTAGATATTATAAACAATAAATCACAGAACGGGTGAATCCGTTCTGTGATTTATTCTGTGTTACAGTAATGTGTGTTAAGAATAGAAATGTACTAACCTGTGTCACCAGCTTCCAGTAGCACTGCGGCATTCAAGCTTTTTCAAAACGTTCTTTGGTTCTAGCATCTGCTAAAGAAATAGCTGGTACCTTTAACACAAACAGAGGAGTTGTTTAGTGTCCCTGTGACAGGTTGCCATCTTCAGTTTTATATGGGATTTCAATGGCGTTCCTTGAGACAAAGGATTCCTATATTAATTAGTTTTCTGCCATAGGCTAAAACAGCCAAAGTGTCTTTATATTTGTAAATCGTCAGCACTCTCTTGTGCAAAGCAGTGTATTGCCAGCAAAACTAAAGGAAACATGATCCAAACTGGCACACCACTAGAGGGCACTGTTATTTACTCCTTTAAAGACACTTCTAGCCTACACAGCAGTACTAATGCACAGGCAACTGGAACCGAGCAGCAGCTCCTGAAATCATGTGAAAGCACCTTAATACAGCAAAAAATAAAACACCCCCAAAAAATACAGAATTTGAGTAATTACAATATAAAACGTCAGAATCGTTGCAAAAGAGCTAAAAGCTATAACAAATATATCTGACGATATTGAAAAGGGGTAAGACTTTCAGTATTTTAATATAATTTAGTATCCCAACCTTCATAGCCGTGTCAGTTGGGGTAGATGGCCTCTGTGGTAATGGGATGCTTTCAGCCAGCTCCATGACCTCTTTGATTTTTGGTCTGACATTCTCACATGCAACAAAGGGAGTTCTCCAGTTACTTTAAATCTGAAAAGAAGATTATAACAGGGTAGCAATGCAGACTGTGGGATGATTTGGTATCACCTTACTTGATTTTGACCTAACATGTTGCCGTAACATTTTTATATACCAAATGCACTGTAATTGAAAATTCAGCATTTCCATTGCATGCTTATGTGACTCAGTATCAAATACATAGCCTTGACTATAACATATATGGTTTCACAGACCCGATAAGCACTAATTATGGTCTGCCTTAAATCGGGGTCTATGAAATGTTATAAATGTTACAATGAGAAGCCTATCAGTGCCTTTCACAATGCATACCAGAACAGAAAAGATAAGGAACGCATACTTAGCCATTCTGGCATCCTTGTCCACCATTGACTTAGCCAGCTGCACCTTGATATCCATGGGCTGAAGAATGTGCAGTTTCGATGACTTCTTCTGACAGGCATCTTTCCAACTCTCTCCTGAAGAGAAAATATTAATATCCTTAACAAGGTCATTTACTGGTGTAACAAACGTGCCTGAAACAGAATACCGATCAAATCTTTCTCACTCTCCTTTTGAGGAAAAAATAAAACATCAAATAAATCTGCATTTACAAAGATACAACCTCAGTTACGATTATGGAGGCAGATTGCGGTCGTCTGCTATCACACAGAGCATTACAGTTATGTGCTGCTTCTCATTTCCAGTCTGCTGTCACACACACACAGAGCATTACAGTTATGTGCTGCTTCTCATTTCCAGTCTGCTGTCACACACACACAGAGCATTACAGTGATGAGCTGCTTCTCATTTCCAGTCTGCTGTCACACACACAAAGAGCATTACAGTGATGAGCTGCTTCTCATTTCCAGTCTGCTGTCACACACACACAGAGCATTACAGTGATGAGCTGCTTCTCATTTCCAGTCTGCTGTCACACACACAAAGAGCATTACAGTGATGAGCTGCTTCTCATTTCCAGTCTGCTGTCACACACACAGAGAGCATTACAGTTATGTGCTGCTTCTCATTTCCAGTCTCCCAATTTGTGAACTGTGGTATTGCTTGGCATGTCGAAAAACACGGGGTCTGATCAACATTTCCGAGCTTTCCAAGATGGTACTGTTTGTTAGAAACGCTGAAACTGTAAAAGCTTCTCTTTGAATTCCTCAGGAAGCTAGTGATGCTTCTTTGAAAATGGCTGCCTGTGTGTCATGAATGGTTCGAGATCGGGCAGTAATGTTTTGTATCATCTATTCTCTGCAGTAAGTCATGTTGCTGCTTGTGTACTCTGGTAGTCATGTCTTTTGTTGGCTATTTTAATACACACATCACTACTGTACTCAAATTTAAGACGCAGGCTATTTTTGAGAAGTAAAAATGGTTGATAAAGTGGGGAATTGTGAAAACTATAAACAAACAAATACAGATACAGGATATATACCATACACTAAGCATGTTTTAAATCAGTGCCAACATTTGTATTTAATCCCAGGGTATTCACATTTTAAAATACATTCTTGAAGGAGCTGCATTTCTTTCTCCAAACCCTGATTGGTGCACAGCAAGTACAAAATAGCAGACCTGGTCATACTAGAAGACCCTTGTACTAAAGCTGGAGAGAACCAGGGCAGGCTTCATTTTCATTTTATCACTTTACAGCAAATGCCTGGCCAGGTGACAGTGCTAGTATTGTCTACTATGAACAAAACAACAACAATAACACGGCACAGCACATCTTTACATCTGATAGTTAGGTGCAACTCTAAAAATATCAGCTACAGAGACACTTGAAATTCTTATTTTGCTCGAAGAAACAGGTTATTTTGGACAAATCAGCAGTTGCAGCACATTTGTAATCCCTTTGATGATTAATCAGAAACAAAATAATTGCGCTAAGCATTGTGCAATAAATAACAAGCATTCCTTCTCCCCACGTTCACTATCATCTGAAAAAAAAACAAATTTACATAAAGGTCTGCATGGAAATGTACTCTGTTTCAGACACAAAAGAAAATATGTGGATCGCTAAACTTTAAAGCAGTGATAATCAAGGTTATTTAATCAGTTTTCTCTTATTAGCACTACAGTATCTCCACTAGTGTATTCTGTTTAATGCCCTTTGCTTGTATTGCATTGAATATACATGTGATTGATGCCTGATACCAGATCACGTTATGTGTTTTTGGCAAGACTCACCAAAATGGTCAGATCATGTGACTTCTGTATAGCGCTGCATTTCAAAGAACTGCAAATCCTTAATTTAAAATAAAAAGTGAAGTACTAAAGCATTCTCAGGCTGATAATATGGCACTGTTAATAAAGCTTAAGAGGTAAGAACATGATTTTTAAAGCATTGGTTATTCCTTTCACGTGTTGCAAGTTCTTTTTTTTTTTTTTTTTTTTAAATTACCTGACTTGCAATAAAGAAGTTGGACACTCTGGAGTTCCAAGTCAAACTTTTCATAGGCTCTGTCCATGATTTCTTCTAAAGAGTTGAAGCTGGGGAAAGTGGTTGCTGACCACCTTGATTCACACTGTTTAACTGGGGTAAAAAAAGAATATGTAACAGAACTGCACATCTGATAAACACAAGTAAGCAGGTTACCTGTCTAAACTTTAAAATGGGAAGACCAGTATTATCACTCACAAAACACTCATTATGGCACATTTTAAAACTATATGAACATCCATTTTCCCTTGAAAGAAAACCCCAATTACCTGAAGGTACTACTAAAATAGTGTGAGAAAAGGTGACTTTTACTACTATTATTAGACTATTATTTTGCCATGGAAACCAAGCCTTTGAAGTTCAATTTTTTTAGAACAGGTACAGTATACACCTTTTGTCATTATTATTTAAAAAAATAAAATTAAATTCCAGGGAAAACATTTGGACCAAGTCTCTCTGATGTCTTCAGTGAAGAAAGCTGCACGTGAGAGGTATTAAGTATGTGTTCTATTGAGTGGATGCTGTAGGTATCCATAACTATAAAACGCTCTACAGTAGTAGGCGTGAAGAAAATACTAAAAGAAACATGATTTAAAAAATCAACGACAAACGTTTCTCAATATCTTAATGCACACATCTGGTTAATCTGTTTAGCGACATTTGCAGTAATGAAATAAATATTACAGTACACATTCAGAGACAAACCTGACACTGTAGCCTGGTTTGCAGTAAGTAAACTGCTGTATAGACATACCTGCAAACTACCAAAATCCAGAATCAAGAGATTTGATTTCCCATCATAGAAACCAGTTTGCGGCACAAGGAGGTAGGAGGGTTTTAAATTGACCTGGAGGTCAAGAACTTTACTGAGTTTCAATAATATGTGAGAGACCTAAAAAAAAAAAAAAAAAAAATGGTAACATATTATTCTAGTGATTTTGGTGTAATGGAAAAGAAAATATTGAGAGATGCTTGGAGGCACTGAAAATATATTCTCATCTCAAGTGCATTAGTAACATCAGCCCTTTGTGTTTTAGAAACATATTCCCCATTCATAGGCCACTGTAGGCAGAAGCTATTCAAAACTGAGGGTTACAAAGGCCTTTTAACCTCACAACCAATGGAATAAAAAAAAAAAGCAAAAATATCACATAAAACAACCAACACATGGTTCATGTTGTTGCTTAACTTATTAATATCAAGGTTATAAGCATTTATAAAAGCAAAGCATGTTTCTGAAGTAGTTTAGCTTCAAGGTGTATAATGTTACACATTACAAAGTGGGTTATCCTTGATATCTGAAACCTGTACATACCAACAAGGCTATTATATTACTAAGGCATTCTAAAAATGAGAAGCACTGCATGTTTTGAAGCCTGTGGTGGGATCACAAGAATAGTTCAGTTCAGAAACGCCTTTCAGCTGTGCCCCAGCCTGTTGGTTTCTGATTCCCTGTGTCTTGTTTACCTGTCGCTGTCTTTTCTTTGATTTCTTCCAACTTCATCAACGTGGCAGAAGTCAGCATTTCAAGGTCAATCCTTGGGCGATTGGAAAAACTCTGCCAAACCAATCACTGTTCTCTAAAACATCAAATGATCATCATTTCCTTATTGTTTGGTACAGATCTTTCATGCTAGGATTCACAAGATATTTAAAATGTATATTCCTACAGTATACAATGCAATTCTGTGTTTGTTTTATTGTAACATCATAAAAGAAAACTGAAGAACAAGTATATTCAATCAAACACTTATTTTAGCAGCACATAAATATTTTTATTACAACACAGGATCTAAAAAAGGAAAGACCACAGCACTTGTTATAATACAGTAGCTAATGTATATCTAAAGGATGCAAGGAGTGAAAGTGGAGACAATACCAGAATCTCCTCTAGTATCCCTCCCAAATATTGATACAATGACCCACTTGGTATCTCCTCATATACTTGTAAGCCCTGTAGTTATCTTCTAGTATAGTATATTAGTAGCTGAGTGGTTCACGGGATACTGTGCATAAATAATGGAGCGACAGTTAAAAAGATGCTGCACTGTACAGTACATAACACAGTATCAATATAATAACATGTTACAAATGCAGTTCGGGCTAGGCTGGGGGCGTTACCAGATATACTTACGGCATCGTAAATAATCTCAACGGGCTGAGACTGGACGACTAGCAGCTGGTCTGCAGTGCTGCCCTCTGGGTTGGTTTCAAAGCGGATATGGAGTAAAGACGAAGTGGCATCTCCTACAGAAGCAATGAGAGAAGGAACAGACCCTCTCTGCTGGAGCCCTGTTACATACCAGTGTTCCAGTTTAGCTTCCACTCTGAAAACACGTTTAACAGAAATAACAGTTAATACATGCGTAATTGGGGCAGGCAGAATAAAAACGCTGCTCTCCGGTAGGAGTACCCTGCTTTCGTTTCATTAATAAATGAAATAAATATGGGTTTGTGGTTCACGGTGGGAAGCAAGTGGATAGTGTGAATTCTCTGTTCTTCTTGGATACCTGGTTTTTATATTCATTTTTTATTATTATTCCGTGAATGAGGTTAGTCAAATAACCACAGTTCCTATAGTATTCTGTTCATTTAACAATATTACGTAAAGTTTAACCTATATTCTAAAGCTTTATTTCTTAGAATTACTCTCATTAGGTCAAGCTCCACATCTGTCCAGCAGCACAGCGATAGTTACAACAGTATGATTCACCCAGTCTTGTTTTGTTGGATTTGATTAAATGCAAAATGAGATCATATAAAAATACAAAATTAAATAGTCACGAAGCAGCATTGAACATGAAAAGTTAATGGATGCCAGATCTCTCAACACTGTTTGTATAAAGGGGGTACTATTGTGTGATGCTTGCAATTTAGAGTAGGCAGGGCTGGCAGAGTTGACAGGTCATATTGTCACATGATTTGAATGGAACGAGGAACGCTGGTCAGCTCATAGGATCTTCAGCCCAGCTCAAAGGCACATAATGAATGGAAACAGAAATACAGAGATAAATAAATACAGAAATAAATACAAAAGTGTTTTTGCATACTGTGTGTATACTTACACCATTAAAAAATAAGAATTACAATTCAAAGCATTCATTTAAACAAAACAGGGTTTTCACTTCAGCATTATACAGATTTCCTGGAAAAGGACAGTATACTTAAAATACAAATGAGTTTGTAAGCAAATATTTAGCCCTATATGAGGCACATTGTATTGAGAGTATACATGAGTATTTGAAAAGGTCAGCTTTTGGTAAAAGCCCTTTTTATCTTGATTTAATCTGATGTTCAGGACTGGATTATTTTACTTTTGTTAAGAGAAAGATGTGCAGTTCAGCACGGAGCATGTGCAGCTAAATATATACTGAGGGCTGGTACTGAAGTGGGGATGAGACGCAAGGCCTCACCAGCATACTGTATGTGACTGCTGCCTTGAAGTTATAATAATATATTTTTACATTAACAAAAATAAAATAAATAAAAATAAAAAGCTCTGATATATTTAAGAAGGAAAGACATGTACCATAACTACTGTTATAAATGTTAAATGATATTACTGTTATAACGATGCATGCAAGACTCAACTCACTTCAATGCTTGTGCTCCTGGCAGCTGGGAGATACTGGTACTCAAGGAGATCATCTGCACCTTCAGTGTCTCTGGAACACCAGGCTCCTCCCGCACAGTGATGGAGGTGCTTAGCAGCTTAAAGGTCATGACACTGGCAACATACTAAATACACAAACAGAACACAGGGGTCACATTGATTTATTACGCTAAATATTTAGCAGGGGGTGATCTTGAAAATATTATTAGTCAAGATATCTATTCTTGTACACATTTGGGGGCCGTCACTTTCTTTAATAAAGTAAATAAATATAAAAAAAGTGCAAACCTCTTTAGGCAAAGCGAGATTATGGGAGCTGCCGCTGTATCCAATTGCAGTGTAGAGTTTAGCCTTTTCTTCTGCAGTCATAAACTCATCAATACCTAAAGGGGGCGAGGGGAGGAAATACTTACACCATACTGCATATGCTTTCAGAACATATGCTGTGTCCTGTTGTGTATCAGTTTGCGCCAGACTAAAGCGTAATAAACTAATACTGCACATTTACGGAACTTAGATACTTTATAAAGAAGCAGTGCAGTAGTAGAGTATTCAAGCAAGTTGCAAAATAATGACTTCAACTGTTAGGCACCAGGTAAAAGACCATGCAGAGTCCAAATGCTGTGCTACTGGGAGTCAATGAAGATCAGACAGTATGAGGGTTATATGGTGCCATATATTAAAAACAAGGACAACACAAGAGGATCTATAGCTTAGAGCCTTTTTCAGTTTTAATAGAAACCCTCAGCTGCATGACATGATAGACATATGCAATGGACCAGTAAAACACAGCTCATAGGTATGAGATTTTCAAGAGATTTGGCAAACAGTGGAGAGACATGATTAGTGTGGTCTTAGGGATTCTGAACTATTTACAAAGGTTGATGTTTCACAATACAAGTATTTTAAGACTTGTCTACGAGTAAAAAATCACTAAAAATAAAGGTTGCCAAATAAAAGACTAAGTGATCAATTGCAGAAGAAGGGAGGTATCCAGAACTAGCTACAAAATTCTACATTTCTGTTTTTGCACATTTCATCCGTTGTGGGATGGTGTTGCAACACGTGGTACAACAAGCAAACCAAACTGACGTAATGATTACTAAACTAAACTAAACTAAACCTGGCATAGTCATGTTTGTATTGAAACGTATTAACATCAGCCTTTCTTTAATACTTTTCTGACTGTTGCTGGTGTCAATCTGGTCACTCTTTTCACTGAAATGGATGATATATACAGTATTTCTGAAAACACAGCAATAGCTTACTCTCAGGTGCCGATGACTCCTCCTCTTGCGCTTTCTTCTTCCCTTCTTTCTTTCCAAAAGCCACCGAACCACCCCCTCCCTGCTTCTCCTTTTGCGTAGCCTTCTTCTCTAACATCTTCTGCCCAGACCTAATCACCTGTGGAAGAAGAGTCAGCCATCAGCTAGAGAGGCACGTCCAACTAAGCCAAGAGCAGCACTGATAAAGCAGTCAACACTTGCAATAGCAAAGTCCAGTAAGGCATTTACACTAGTATAATATCATAATTCCCTGTGTGCAGTTTTCCCAGCTTTAAAAATATGAAAGCAGGTTCACGGATATAAAAATGTATTTTATTAATAACAAAAACACTTTGAAAAACATTCTTTGAATAACTTAAGTTAAAGCTTTGTGAACAGAGCCCATATATACCCCAGTGAATGCCTGCAACAGTAAAGTAATGCTGGGTTGAGCATCAACTCATTAATTCATTTAGCCTTGAAAAGGCTGAAGAATGCAAACCTCCACATGTGCCTGCTGCCGGGATAACGTGATATTAAAAACATCAAGGATCTTTTCCAAGTCCTAGGGAAGAGAGACATGCAGATTAAAATACAGACTTTAACTACAGGCTACTGACTAAATACAGGTCTAAACCTTTTTATGATTACTTTTATCAGAAATAACTCACACTAGTTATTATTCAAGCCCAACTAAGAAAAAAAAAGTAGTGTATTCATATCCAAGACAAATGATTCAAACAAAAGTCTTCATCAAACTCTCCTCTTTAACACACATAAGACATCGTACAGGGTGCAATGTCCCTGTGACCGGAGTGGAGTGGACATCAGTTTGTACCTTACAGCAACCTATAATATGCATATATATATATATTTTTTATATATAAAAAGATAGTTAAATAAGAATAATTAACCAGTTTAGCTACAGATACCAATAAACAGTGTGTTTCAAGTTTTAGAAAATTCTGGCCCCTTTCCATGGAAAATGCAAGGCTTGCAGTTGGAGAGCAAAATACCTGTCTGTACTGCCTGCTATGCCTCATAGAGAATTACTGTAGGTTGGTATTCCTCATCATCTTTCTTGCTGACATGCTATACAATTGGCCAGGATTTTAGATTTAACCAGGTGTTTTTTCAATGCTGTTTCATTTATTAATTCACCTGAAGCTGCTTCAGTGTTTCCTCACCACACTTGCTTTGTGTTAGTTTGGTTTTGTAAGCTGTTTTGTAAGCCCTAAGGTGCTGTCTGTGCTTTTTGATGGAGCTCCAGAGCCACATCTGAGTGGGCCTCCTGATGTGGACCTCTGATATGCTAGTAATGGCATAACCCCACCTGAAACAAAGAACATTTAAAAAGACCTTGTCAGAATCGAAAGGCAGATAAAGATACACTAACTTCAGGGTTAGGACAAGTGGCTTTGAACCATTTTCAGCCAGTTATAACCTCACCGTGCAAGTATATTTGCTCTCTTCTGCCAGCTATCACTGCGCAAGCAAAGTGCCTTCAAACACTCCAGGAGTGGGTTGTCTCATTATATTTAAAACATGTATTAGTGTAATGAAGAAACAGATGGTTGTACTGTACTGAGACAACTGCATGGGAGGAAATCTTACCAGTTAGAATGAGCAGTTCATCCAGGGCATTTTATGCATTTTATGCAAGGTGAATTTGTTTTACTGACTTACCATTTTCTGGCATTGTTATGGAGTGGTAGTTCTGGTCTGTATTTTCTGTAGGGGCATTTTTGACCATACAATCTACCGATTCAAGAAGGTCTATCAGACTGAGGTACTAAAAGAAAGAAAAAAAACACTGCCAGTGATAAAACTTTATGGTTGTCACACAATGACTGCCAATAGCAAATCATATGTGGCACAAATATGTGAGTTTGTGGAGGAGATGGGGTATTAGGATTACCTGATATGACCTACACTTTGATATTTTATGTACCCATTTCCCCTGTGTCAATGTCCCACTAATAGCTACCTGCCATTAAACTGTGTTATTAATTTAAAGAGATCACTCATTTGTTGCAGAATTATAAAAGAAAGGAAGATTAAACTAACTTTTTGTTTTATGTCCTAAGAGCATGGATATGGCCCTGTACAGTATGTATGACTATTCACTTAAAGCTATGTCCAAAAGTTTTGCATCACCTAGAATTTTAGGATTGAGATTGATTGATTTAAAAATAATAAAATATATGAACATAATTTAGATATTTTATTTAACATCATGTAATCGAAGAAAACTACAAAATGATATCACAAAAGTCTAGCGGAAGCCATAATAGGAGTACAGTATTTCATGTTAGATTTCTAAATGTCAATTTTCCGTTAAATATATGGAAAGCTACAAAGAGGTATGTACTTTAATACGCTAACGTAATATTATTCTGCAGGTTTCATTTGACTTTATGAAGCAAAATTAGATAACTCTATAGGGTGATGCAAAACTGTTAGCCATAGCTGTATATTCAGTCATTCTACTGAAAGTGAAGTCAAAGCACACATAGCTCGATAACCAGGCATGTTTGGGTTAAGCATCCTAATCAATGAATAATCTAACTCTTGCTATTCACTGAAGTACTGGGATCATCATTAGAATGTCCAGGCTGTATGGACGAGTGCACACGACCACTTTGAAGGTTACACAATGAAACCCTTCACATTGCAGCCATTGGCTCATAATGCACACATGAATGGAGTTCTTTTGATGCAGGTGGCATTAGAGAAGTCTCTGCCAGCGGTCATTAAAATTCATCAAACTGTGCTTGAAGCAGGGCCCAGCATATGCTTGATATCATATTATCAGAATTAGATTAATTCCAGTCAGTTGTCAACTCTTCAAACAACCCCATTCTCTTTCTGACAGAAAGGGTTGGGCAAAGCTGAGACACAGCAAGCCTGCACGTTGTCTTACCTGTGGCTTGGTCATCTCTATAGCAATACTCTGGACTTCCATGTCAAGGTACATTTTGGGGACTTGAGTTCGATCTCAGCATGAGGGTTGATGCAGAGTTTTGCTGAAGCTAATATAGGTCTGAAAACTGAAAAGAAAAATAGAAAATGTGTATAATTCAATTTTCTATTTAAGCAAGGGGTGTTGAATCCTTCTTGAAATAATGCACTGTTGCCAGTTTTGAGTTGTTCAGGCCACTTCAGTTCATGCACTACTGTGAAAGCTATTCTCCAAGACAAAATATTTCTTAAACAACGACATTGCTAATGGTTATATAAAACCCATGATATAAATTCTACCCACCACTCCTACTTTTGCTATCTCTTAACATTGATGTTTGGCACAAGTAGGCAGTTCCTCTTCGGTATTAGCATTGGCGTGCTAATGGTAAAAACTACTGCAAATGTTTCTCTAAGGTATATTAACAATGTGCTTACTATTAGCATATACTGTACATTAAGGCTGTAACAAATATTTTAATTGAGGGGTGCATGCAGTTCAGACAGTGAAGTCGTATTTCTTTAAAGTTCATAGAGCTAACCAAATTATTCCAGTCAATCTTACCTAGTAAGTATTGCTGTGACTTCTTGGATCTCGCATGTTCCTATGGAAAAGGTGCACACCTTATGTTAAATGTGTATTTAATGCAAGTGGCTTCTGGGAGTTAAGAGTTCTTGTATTTGCTTTTCTTCACCAAGAACTTAGAAAAATACCATTCCCATTTACCATAATGTGTGCATGTTTAATATAGGACAATATGAGAGTTATGAAATGATAGAAATGTCTGTTTGGTAAGATTTGCAATCATTATTTTGTTAGCTTTAAGTACTTTAGGTTGAGAAATGCTCCCACGCTTTAGATGTAATGGACCCACAAAATACCTTTCTATTAAATTGCTACAAAATATGTGTTAAAATGTATTTTTTTGTAGATTTCCAGTGCGATACGGAATTGTGAGTTTGGATTGTCTTTTTGCATTGTTTTGGTTTCCATAGAAACCAGAGGTATGTTTTGAAATACATGTTACATACTGTACTGATAATCTTTGGGCTCCTTGACACTTGAAGCAATTCCTTCTTTCAGCAGTCCCTGTAAAGAAATACAGAGCAGATAGCAGCTAATTATAAACAGGAGCCGACCTCTTTGATGAGCTCAGGCCTCTAGAATGTTCCAGATTCAAGAAACCCTGGACATAATCTTGCAGCAAACTTTGTTACAGTTCTTGTCGGTTAATGAGTTGTAATTACAGTACACTTAAAAATCAGCACCAGCATTAACAGTTGCATTGCTAGTGTTTTTTTTTGGGAAGAAATGTGAATACAGATAATAAAAACTCATCAAAGCACATTATTTTAAAGTTGACATGGAGGGTTCTTCTGGCAGACTGTGTCACATCATTTAATCTTTAGGTTACTCCAGAATTCCCTGCCTAGAAACAGTTGATATTGTATGCCTATGAACACTTTTTCATCAGTCTTTATTTGAATTTGAATTTCAGTTTATATTAGAAATGTAATTGGTAGTGCATGGTATATACAAGACTCTCAATACACAGCAGTTGGTGCTATTCCAGGGTTTACAATGAGTTCAGATCCCTATGTTACTAGTGCTGTGTCTGTCAACAAACCATAAACATACAGGATCTGATATCTCTGTTAAACCCTGTTCAAACAACAGCAATGCACTGCTGTTATCAAAACCTGATAGTAAAACACAAAAGGGGGTAAGTAAATTATTATGCAATGACAATGTCTGCAATAATGACAACACAATAAACAAAGAAAACATTATATATTTTTTAACAGCTTTATTACCATAATCCTTCTGGGCATTTCTAATGTAATTTTGTTCGCTATTAGCTATCTATTACAGCTGTTCTCGGAGCCGTGAAGATTTATCACCTGAGCCCCTGTGGAAGTTATTTTGACTGCAGCTCTGTTTGGTGAGTACTCTCTAATTTCAGTTTTAAACTTGCCGGTTATATATTTTAGTTAAAATGTTGCAAACTCGTGCATAACCTCTGTTTCCCCAACACCCCATTTCAAACACTGCCCACAACTACAATAAAAAAAGAATGGAATCCTTCTGAGCAGTTACACATCCTTGCCAGACCAAACACCCTTAATGAAAGCCATAACTGTCAATTATTGAGCCATATCTAAGCAGAAACAACCACAGCATTGATCTTCATCACGGAGCAAAGACAGCATTAGATGAGAAAAACAACCCCAGATAAAAAGTCCATACAAAAAGTAAGTTCAGAACAAAATAGTCCCGCATTCACAGCGTTCAAAATAAACCTGACCTTGAGCACTTAGTATGTCAACACAATAAAAAGCAGGAAATCACTGCAGAACAAGTACAGTACATGCTGTAACATTAAATCAAACTTGTGTAGGCACTGGAAGCCACTGAATATTATTCATAGTTTACCATAAACATGAACTCAACCTCGTAGCTACAGCAACAAAAGAATGAGAAAAAATGAGAAATGAGAAGGAACCGACTGAAATGCATCTATACAGATACCAGAGTAACCTGAACATCACACTAATCAGCACTGCATTATTCAACATATCTCTTTGATGAATCTTGGAACACCCTCTTCTTGAAAGGGTTTCTGAGTAAGATATGAATGGTAAGTTCGTCCCTGATTATTCCACATTTCTGAGGTAATGAAGTCTAACAATATACCCGTCATATAAATATAGCTGTTAATTATTAAAACAGGGCTATGCCTAACATTTTAAAGAGAGACATATTTTTATTAAATGCTTAGACTCGTCTCCGGCGGTCAATAGTGCCCTCTGACTCCACACCACAATAAAACAGATATCAACTACAGTTTTTCATTTTATAATGGAAAACTGCTCCACTTGGATTGAAAGTGACACAAAAAGCAATAAAGTCCACTGTATCACTTTTTCTAACCCTCGGGTAGGGTTGGACTGCGATGAAATGATCATGATGATCACGCTTATCTTAAATCATATTTTACCTTCCATTACGCCATTCTCCCTAATTAGCAGTATCTCACACACTTCTGAAAACTGAGAATGGCGTGCCTAAATATGTACACAAACTGAAATGCCAGGATTTAAAAAAAATATTTTAAAAAATGGGGAAGAGCATCACTAATTGATAGTATTTAGATTGGTTGCCATCAAATAAACGCCTGTATATGCATGTCTGATGAAGCTCAATCACTTTTATGAAATATTCCTTTTATTTGCTTAATTATAGACTGATGGTCATTTTCCTGTGGGTGCCAAAACAGGATATAAAATATGCAACAATGACATGTCTATCTTTTATCCTGCTTTGGAGTAGAAATGGTGAAGCAATACCATTAGGCTTGTCAAGCTGGAGAATGATTAACTGGGTAGGTGATTCAATGTAACCGGATGGTGGACAGATTTAATCCCACTAATAGAATGGCCTGTTTCCCAATACTATTTACTTCTTCGTGATCGATCCTTTTCTTCCTTGGCAAACCTGGACATATGGTTTGTGTTGACTATTAATTAAGAGCAATGGTTCAGTATTCACGCAAAACCTAGAGCTCAGAGAGATGAGGTAAAGACTAACCTTTTAATCAAGTGGTTTAAATCAGGCATCACTGGCTTGACAGAAAAAATGTTGTGTTATACTAAAATGTTGACAACTCCTCGCTTTCATTAATGTCAGATTTCTAACATTACCTGGTGTTAGCTGAACAGTAAGTCACCGAGAAATTGTGTCTGCAAATAAATAAGTTAAACTGAAAAACATATTTCGACACATGCCTCATTTCCATCGGCACGATGAAACATTGAAATCTCGTTCCAATATCAAACTGGGGCTGCAAAAGTATACAAAAGTTATCACGCTTTTGTACAATTGTTATTTATAAATGAATGCAACAACCTCCAACATTTCCCTGACAGTATAATACAAAATCGACAGAATTTAAGTTCTGCCTACATATTTTTTTTTTCTGCAGTCAGTGATTTAAAACCTGCCTCTCAGGTCTTTTGCATTGGACACTCATTTGGTAACTTTCACCATCAGCGTGAGTCCCAATTGAAATCTATTTAAATTCTGTCTGCTGCTCATGGAAATGAACAATCCTGATTTCAAACTGCTTTCAAGTCAATTTTTTAAAACTCAATTTGAGTTTCCTGAATCTGGGGCCACTGTTTTTTAGAAGAGAAGCTTTCATGTGCGTATAAATCTATTAGGGTGGGTATGATTCACTCATACTTCTAGAGGTTTCTGCCCAGCACAAGTGGACTTTGAAGGTTAAGATAAAAGCACATACAGGTCACTAAATCGGATCGGTGGATCAAATACAATACAATACAATACAATACAAGAGATGCATGGTGATCACATCAGATCAAGTGTTGGAGTCAGGGCCATGCATGCAAAATGTATGCATTACTTTAACAATTGGTGACTAAACAGCTGTCTCCATTGTTTTTCTCTCAACAAAAAGTAAAAAGGATCCTGTCACTGGCTTCTGAGAGCATGCGTATCACTGCAGGAACAAGCTCGGGCACTTGACAGGAGACATTCCGTCAGTCAACTAATTGAACAGGGAGGCTCGGCCAGGGTTTGGCTGAACGGGAATCCCGATAGGCTGGGAGGAGCGTGCCCTGGCGCGCCCGCCATTCAAAAACAACAAACCAGTAAACATCTGTTACCCTGTTCATCTGTGCAAACAAAGACTCACTGTGTGTGTAACCGGACTTGTTATTGCTTGTGGATTAGGGTTAGTTTAAGAGATCAGAGAATGATCCCCAACCAGTATAGTGAGGGTGTGTAGCGCAGCGGGACCCTCCTTTAGTGGAGGGAACACACAGCTGCCTGTAGTCAACCTATTTTCTAGCTGTGTTTTCACCAATTTATTTTTGCACGGTTTTGTTGCCGTTTTCCCTATACCTTGTTTACACTCCCATTTGTGTACATGTCCCTGTGGCCTTACCCATGCTGGTACGGTCACGTGGTTCCCTGCTCTGTCTCACTCCACACCATTGCTGATACCCTGTGCCTTCAACAAAACCTGCGCTCCTGTCAAGTGCACTTTCTGTGTCCGGTTCTTTATACCTCCCTTTCACAATCAGTACAATCATTTCCGCTTTTTAATGTTTGCCCTGATTCAACTGCACACAACACAACACAGCATGCTTCCCAACATGTACACACAGCATGGAAAAATACCAGTCAAATCATACAGTGCGAGGAGAACAAGCTCATTAGTTTAAGCACTAGACACTTCAACAGAGTAATTCATCTTTGGCTTTGAGGAATACTGATCGAATTAGGAGGCTGTAGAACTGCCCACTGATCAAAGCAGGGTAAACAAAATCTGTAATGGCTAGCATGGACGTAGGGTTTTTGTTTGTGTCTGTTTGACAGCTTAGAAGCAGGGTTATCTTCAGAAGACTTCAGTTGCTCTTGCAGATAGAAAGTGTTTCTCCTGTTTCCTATGTTAAAAGCACCTGACGTCATCTACCGCCTCGAAGCTACTTAACTTTTGAAAAGCCCACTGACAGATGGATTGCTACAATCTCTTTGTCCAAGCTGAATTAATAAATTATCCTCATCAGCTGACCTTTGAAGTTAAAGGATACTACATAAATAAACAAGACATGTCAGTAAGATACATACATGTATCCCCTTATAAATGTTAGAGGTATTAGAATAATTACCTACATCCAAAGCTTACAGAATCTCTTAAATGTCCATGCATAGTTAAAATGTTTTTCTATAGGTATATCCTTCAATCGTTCTGCCAATCACTGTGAAAGAAGTAGATCACCATGACAGAGTCACTGTGTTACTTTAACCTTGAACGTTTTATATTTAATACAATTTTATATTGTTCTCACTTTTCTGTAAATTAAAATGGACTTTTAACCCGTGTTTTGTATAGTTGCATTAATGTATTGTTTTTGTTCACTGTTAGAATGTTTGTTTCACTTTCACGGTATGAAGTATTTTGTTTGCATATGCAAATTATTATAGTGCAAGAGGTTGAATAAAAAATTGCTGCTTTTATTAAATACAACTGTCCCCCAATCTACAGTAGAGGGTGTTTCTTAAAATGTGTCTTTTTCTTAAACACTGCCTTTTAATCAATGTACCCTGATTAATGCACATTCCCTGATATTAAAATACACATTAAATAAGCTTGGATGAAACAAGTTCTAAAATTAGAAAAAAGCATTAGCTATCCATTAATGTTGCTAATGGTCGACTTGTGTGTGAGGTTTCTTTCACACAGAAGTACCCAATGTCCATGTTTTTTCAGGACAAAAATAAAAGAAACATTACTTAGGATAACAATATAAACAAACAAAATAAAATGACATATTTTACCAGTATATCTTTCTGAGTACCACGGTAAAACATCCTGCTCTTCACGTTCCAATAGGCACACAAGCAGTCTAAACGGACAAGCTGGAATTGATCAAACACAGAGCAGTTAGGCTTCCTCTTAATATGCAGTGCACTGTCTAAGCAGGGTTAACACCAAGGTTGCTTGTTTTTGAAAAAGTTTCCCAAACAAACCAGTATACATATTATACAGCCCCACTTAATGTGATTGTAGCTAACTAAATAATTACATACATTTACCTGTTTTGCAACTTGGTCTCAAATGTGCAGTTTTGAAAGAAACACATGTTATAGCAATTGTGTATTTTCATAAACAAATGCTACCTGGTATTACATTAGGTTAAAAAAAAAAGGTTCACTGTTTTCATTTCTTACTCTCAGGGAATCTGTCGCACTTTCTAGGTCATTTCACTTTTGAAATTACAGGCATGTCAGTCAATGGGGGAAGCAGATAGCTGGTTAAGGAAATGAGTGGGGAATTCACCCTCCAGGTGAAATTACCAAGGAAGTGCAACACTATCTGAAAGCATGGCTCACAAACAGAGATTTCATAACAGTGTAATAAAATAAAACAGCTTTTTAAGACTTACAGTATTTGACAATTGTGCACAGATTAATGGAATTATTTGGTTAGCTACAATCACTTCCAACAACCAACGAGCAAAATACAATTTCAACAAAAAAGAGAAAAGAAAATACTCGTAAGATCACAGGATCTACACAAATGTATGTGCTTTGCTCAGTATGGAGCGTGATGTAATGATTTTAATCCATGACAGCTGATGCATGCATTTACCGGTATGGGTACTGTATGAACTGTCTGTTTAAAGGTGGTTATGATTATCTTTTCAGTTTGTTACTGACCAGAGACGACATGTCTATTTAATAAAAAATATAACAAATTCTAGACAGCTTGATTTTCACCACAAATGCATTTCAAAGTTACAAGGGCATTTAAGAACGATGTCTGATGTGGTTATTAAGTAGAAATGATGTAATATATATATATATATATATATTTTTTTTAATGTTTTTAAAGTTACCTTGTAGATGATTTTGTCTGCATTGTTTAGTATGCATGGCTTCCAATTTTCATCGGCTGTCTGTAAAGAAAAGAATTTCAAAGTTATCGATCTGCGGTGGGTTCTGTCCTGTTCATGTTCACAGTAGAGCCTGTGAGTAACTAACTTAACCTTGTAGTATATGACCTACACTTGAATGTGCTTAGTCTTCCTGTGTGAATCCGGTACAGTAATCCGTCGCATATCCGACTGCGGTGGGACCAGAGTAAGGCGGATATGTAAAAGTCGCATGAATGAATCCTGTTTTAAATCCTGTTTTACCATTATACACAGCTGTAACAATTACAATATTCACACAACTATTGTTTTAAGATTCAAATTTTATTAGAGAGGTCACTTAAATCCCTTATTTAGAAAGATACAGGGTATTAATGCTTATGCCAGAGTAGCCATCTGGCGTGTGGATGCATGCATTCGCTGCTGAGTGACAGGCAGGAGATCGAGAAGGAGGTTGAAGTGGATACGCCCGCAGGCGAATACGATTTATTGACATATAAAGTCAACACACTGAACAGCTCACGTGACACTACCAGCAATGGCTGCGCACGGCGCATACAACACAGTGTACGAAAACTTTGGTAGGATCTACAATCTGTGAACTAATCTTCTCTGTTCAATAATAAACTAACGTTGCTGAAGAGCTTGATCATGGCGGACAAACGGTTAGGGCAGATATGTGACGGGCGATACGTGTCGGATTACTGAATTGGGAAATACCTGCAGTGATGTTTATGATACAACTGTCAATGCCTGGCAGGGTGACACTGTCTGGACAACTGCTTATCAAACTGGCACTAATCTGGAGTATTGCTTATCACATTGTGATTAAATATTGTTCATTCTTATTAATGCTATTCTGTAATACTGTTGATACATGTCATGTTCATCAGCATTTCCATCATACTCATGGCTGACATTTTGAATTTGGAGCTGCGGAGGGGTGTATGTTACTGACATGCTTGTTCTTGCTCAGGAAATCTGCAATAAACAGTAATGAAGACGTGAGAGCTGAAGACCCGAATGTTTGCTGATACAGAAAACTGACACGTAATTGAATTGCTCAGAAGTTCAGAGTGCTGCACACTGATTTCCCAATGCATTAGGCTGAAAGCTTCCTTAACAGGAACTGAATGTTCTTCTCCCAGGCAACTGGCAAATTGCTACACGTTTTCCTACAGTTGCAAATCAAGGTCAAGTAGACAACAACAGTGTTTCTGATGTATTAATCACTGAAAAGATCAGAGCTTTACCTGTAAACTGAGCTCTTCCAGTGTAACACCCACTGAGAAAGGCTGCTCAGGGTCTGTAATCTGGGAAATAAAAAATATATATATATAACATATAGTAAACTTTCTCTGACAGAGAGTCTAAGTGCTTCCCACGATTATCCTTCCAATGTGCTGGTAACATGGCTGATTATTCTATGCTTAGAAAAACACAATTTGGTTCCCAAGTTAGCTATAGGGACACAAGAATCCTCCATTCCCTTGACTGCATATTTAAGACTTTGGGTTGGATCGTCCTCAAAGCTACAAATCCCCAAGAAACATAGTTTAAGTCAGCCTTGAGCTATTTAAATATGTTCATTTGAATGCCAAAAGAATCACTTCACTTCTATGTCCGTCATCTATCCCAACTGGTCCTTCTAACAGCATCAACGTTAATACAAAATAAATATGTAATAAAATACTAGCCAGTTTCCCTGTCCAACAGGAATGTATACAATAACACAAGCACATCATCATGTGACTCTTTGGAGGTATACTCACATCATCTTCATATCGGATATGAATGTTAGTTATTTTGACCTGCAGATTCTTTATGACCTGAGTCAGCAGCTTTTCTTGAAACGAATCCTTCTTCTCATCTTTAGGTTTCTCTAAAAATAAGCAAAGCACTTTGATTCACCAAAAGCAGGTCAAAATACTGCAAATAATATTAATTGCTAAACAAATCTAGAATGAACAAATCTAAGGGGTAAAGCCCACTTCACAAGACAGTATAAACATAAATGCCAGTTTGAGAAAGAGCTAATAAGTACTATAGATACTACATATAGATATTGCACATACATACCTTGCTTGTGCTCACGTCGTTTAGATTTCTTAAAGTGTTTTTATGCTTTTTTGCTTACGTCCTTTTTAAAATGCAAGCATTAAGAAGAAAAAAGTTAGTAAAGAGGAAAGATGCAGCCAAGCAAACAAGACACAAATTTCAGAATGAAAAAGAAAAGATAATACTATGCATTCGACCACTGAAGCGTGACCATCAAAACAACAGCATGCACTGTGTATACTATATTTGGTACATATCCACACTCATAGAATGCATAAAAGCTAGTTATATTACATTAGAGAAAAAGATCTACATAAAATATAAGTGACTGCACTCATTCAATTATGTAACTTATTAAAACCGGAACAAACTCAAATCAATATTTAGAATGTTAAGCAGCATTCTTTTTTTATTGCAGCACTTGAAGAGGTACACTACCACGCAAGCTGTCAGATTAATTGACTTCCCACACTGTAAAGTAAAATTTGAATGAAAACAGTGTGCCTAATTATTTGATTCTGGTTTTTCTCCCAAATTTAGAATGCCCAATTCACTGAAAACACAGCTAATCCCCACAGCAGCTCTGGAGAGCTGAAGGTCAGTAGGCATCCTCCGATCCCATGAGCAAGTCATCTACCCTCTTCACACACAGGCTCTACAGCAGATGTCATCTAAACTGGTCTTTGGGATTCTCTGTAGCGGGTTGAGGAGAAACAGTCCCATACCCTCCCTGGAGAACCCCAGCAAAGATCAGCAACTTGGCACAGCCAGGACACAAACAGGTGTTTCTCATTCATTTGTGGATCTGTATTTGTTTTATCGGAATTGACAATTGTATGGCGCAACAATTTTCCCTAAATGCCAGTGCACAGCGATCATCAAAACCAGACAAAAGAAGTGCAGTTAACATATTTCATGAATAGTAAAATAAAATTCAAAGCTGCTGCAGTATGTCCACTGTTTTGTCTGTTTTGTCATTTCAAATCTTTTCACAAAACATACATTCAAACTTTAAAAGGTGCAGTGTCCAGTCAAAAGTACATCATGAAAAAACACATCTGTAGGTGAAAAACGCTAAAATAAAAGTCGCTACATTTAAAAAATACATATGAACGTGAAATTAACTGTCCACTAAAATAAATAGCCTTACATAATCTTTGCAAGTAAGAAATTGGGAGTGTCCAGTGTGAAAACATAACACAAAATAATAAATTAATGTAGCACTATAGCATTCAAATGCTCAATACAAAAATGCCTGAGTTACAAGCTCTTGCAGTGTCTAAAATAAATAAATAAATAAATAAATAAATAAATAAAAATAAAAATAATTTGCATAACAGGAAAGCGTAATCAGTCAGACTGTGGAGTCTGTATCATCTGCTCCAAAACCATCTTCGTTATCTGAACAGAAGATAACCCTAACACTAACCGGAATCATTCAATGCACAGAGCAAATACTTCTAGGCGGTTTTTCTATTCATGTGAGCGCGATACTTCCCCTCAGGCATTATTGGCACATTGTTATTAAAAACCGGAAATTAATGGTGAAAATTTGTCTATAAAAGATGACATCATTCAAGGACATTTGCATTGGTTAAACACCAAGGCATCTGTTGTGTACACCATAATAAAACCCAAGTGGCTAATTGGTTTTCAAAATCTGGCTCTACATCAAATAGCATGCTGTGAAAAACAATACAGCAACAGATCTAAGCGACACCGTCATAACATGACGATGTTATCTCATTTGTATATATTGTTTTTCTATTCATGCCTTTGTGGCACAATATTTTGCATAGAGCCAGGTAAGTGCAGTATAGTAGTCAACCTTGATAACTTACTATTTATTTTTTCTCAAATGTGTCCAGTCCATTTTGGAAAACTTAACAAACAGTTTTTCATTAAGTGTGCTAGTGTTCCAGTGAGACTGCCTCTTAGAATAAAAACCATCTCAAATGTGCAGTTTTGAAAGATATGTTTTAGCAAAGAAAATATATAGTTTTGTAACTGTGGCAGGGCAGAAGACCTGCTGCTGTAAGTAGTGTGTGTGGGAATGTAAGGTTGGCAGGGATGGGGTTAAATCTTTCCTTGACAGCAATCAAAGGTGTGGCCATTCCCCAGTTAGGTAATTGGTGCTAATTGGGGAGTGGCCACTGGTATATAAGGAAGGAGAACTCCTTTGTCTGTTGGTGGAGCTTTCTGTCTCTGGGTGTCTTTCCTGCTGGTAACAGCCTGGGCAGTGACGCTACCCTGTCACAGTAACATATATAGCACTACACTACTGTAGGTGGTCTTGCCTTTGCTCCTGTCATTAACCAGTCAGCTGCTTCTCCTACTGACTGAGTACCTGGAAGTAATGCAAGCCAAGCAAACACAGAACTTCCTTTAACCTAGTGTAGTATCAGATATCATTCTTTAAAATGAATATACTGTACATGTTTGCTGTTACAAGTGTCTCTTTCTCTTTCAAAACCTATATAGCGAATCATGATAGCCTGACAGGTAAGAGTTATGGAATTATTGTTAGCTACAACCACTTTCATCACATTTATTTGTATCAAAACTAAGTATTTATCCACAGCCAACATCAAGGGTTTTACAGGTATTGATACATGTTTCAAATTTTACTAAAATATTAATAAATAACAAATCCATAGTGAATTTGTAGGCATTTGTCTTGTTAATACACTACTAGTGTGCAGGTTGACTCGAGATAAATGCTGATAACAGCCTTGGTACCTACCTGGCTTGACATCCTTATACACATAGCTTTCCAAATCGAATAAGAAGTCTCCAGTTTGAGTGCCTTCATCCCACGGTAGCAAAAGGCAAGCAGCAAAAAAACATCAGACTCAAGTTATGTTCAAAGTTAAGTTTCCCACCAGAAATTCAGATGGGAAGAAGATGGCATGGTGGTAAAAGCATGCATCATGCAAAGAAGCAAATAATTGAACTTAATTAACCATAAAAACGCATGACCCGGAACACGAGTGTGGTGCGCTTTACAGCATGTTTAAGAACTTCTAGCTTTAATTTACAAACTTGATAAAATTCAGGCAATGGGATTTAATGAAACTGTGGTATAAAATCATAGTATGGAACCAAAGAACTCTACCCCAGAAGAGGGTAATTTTATGGACATCCTGAGAGGTAGCGGAAGGATGAATGACAAAATAATGAAACGGGAAATAAAAGGCAGAATTAC
The DNA here is from genome assembly GCA_030684275.1 of Acipenser oxyrinchus oxyrinchus. NCBI lineage: Eukaryota > Metazoa > Chordata > Actinopteri > Acipenseriformes > Acipenseridae > Acipenser > Acipenser oxyrinchus. The sequence continues at coordinate 21,716 of JAGXEW010000319.1, read as the reverse complement.
TGTAAACGTGCCTTTGTGTTCCTGGCAGACCTCTGTCAATATGTACACTATGCCTATACTGTACTGTATGATTGGATTCAGCAGCAACAAGAGCAATCTTAACCCTGAAATTGATCCTGATAGTAGGATTGCCTTTATCATAAGGTACTTTTTCATTTTTTCCCCAAAGATCTGGGTTTTGCATATAGTAAACACTATGCCCACAGTGATATCACTTTCTGCAATTAGCCATGCATGTTTTCTAAATGCTGGTTCCCAAACAGTGTAATAATTTCCTGCCAAACAGCAACAATCAAACATTTAACTTCCAGAATTTGATAAAGGACAGCTAAATAAATTAATGTAATGAACTTGAACTGCAGTAATAAACAAACCACCATGTGATGTAACTGTTTCAGGCCTCCTGTCATTCTGATTCACACGATGAAAGTAGATTTCATCACAGCGTTTAACTTTTTCTCCCAATTTGAATATTACTTGGGAATTCCTGATGTAATCGGAGCCCAGTACTTCATGTGCTCTGCAGCAAAGCAAACATCCAGTATCCAGTTTGCTTGAAATGATGGCATCATTTGTTTTAAAGGCATTGCAAAACAAATAAACAGGACCTGTCTTTGGGTTAGTACTTAACTGTTACAGCTAAAATTCAAATCGATAGCACCTTAAATCACAGACATGAATAGCCGCTGAATTCAAGTGTAATACCTGGGTAATAACCAATGGTTCCTGACATTGTAACTACTGTGCAACTACATGGGAATGACCTTGTGAACATCCTTACATGATCACACACATCTATTCCTACCATTTAAGAGCATAAAACGGTAGTTGGTACTTACCCAACGACATGGCATCTAAAGTATTACCAAATGATCCATGAACTATAAGCAGGTGTGGGGTCCACAAGTGTCTCTCCTGGTAATGGCGCTGCATGCTGACTTAGGATGAAATCAGCTGGGTTGGTTCAACTCACCGTACCACAACATCACCTACTAATGAGGTGCCATGCTCTGCATAACAGTAAATCTACTGACTCTGTGCCAGGCACATACAGTGACCATCCTTATTCACAATATTATTCACGCTTTAACGTAGGAATTATTTAAGACTGTTAAAAGTTCTCCATCGTGATGCATGACAAAGTGGAGTTCAGATAGAATTATTTCTATGTTGTTTTGTTGCCACCAGGGGCCACCCTTTATACAGAGAGAATTGTAGTGAATTAAGACACATTGCAGGCTCTGTGCACCTCTCACCACATAAGTAATGACAGCACTTTATTAAATGACTACACTTAACCATACCCTTTAAAACGGATTATTAAAATGTTCTGTCGCACTACATCAAGCATTATCATCCTGTTTCATCCCAGGTAAAGAGAGAAGTAGATGAATTGCAGATGCATCAATTAGTTAATGTACTTCAAGAAGCTGGCTTCAATTGTTTAATTGTTAGCATCACAGGCGTGGCCAACTAATGTCCTCCAGCTTTTCTCGAGTTTGGCATATTTATTGTTAAATGTCCTTGAGAATTTGTATATGAAAGCACGTTAGTAGAGGATTTATACTGGACCCTGACACCACCGATAAATCAAGGGAGTGGGTGTACAGTATTTGTTAGCCTATTTGTTTTTCTATGGGTCTCTGATATATCGAGAGGGTGGTGTGTGTGTGTGTGTGTGTGTGTGTGTGTGTGTTGTCTTCACACTATTAAATAAAGGGCATTTTTATAACCAAATAACAAAATGTTTCTTGATGCACATTTTCCAGTTATAAGGTTTGTTATCAATTCTTGCCCACACAACAGGCCCACAATCTAGTTTAGTGTTGGCATACCTGGATGGTAATTAAACTGCCAGCTCATGATATAACCTTCAACCTGCTGACCGGTTTTGTTCTTGACATCTGCCAATGTTATGTAGCAAGTTTTATCTGCAAAAGACCATCTGCAATATTCTTTGAATACAAAGAGAATGCTATGCATCCTTGCAGAAATGACAAACAAACACTATGCAAATGCAAATTCCACATTTCATAACAAAAACACCTTTGTCCTTTATCTTGCTTGTCACAGTCAAAACAACAGGTTTTTGTATTGATTAAAGTACCAAAACATTCCTGTTCCCTAGCAACGCAACCATTGTTGATAGGAAGGTATGATGTGATCATGCAAGGTACTTTTCACTTAGGCACTTTTATTATCAAATCAAAAACATTTTCCACTAATGAAGTCTTTATCAATGTGTGCCCACACACAGAGCAATCATTAGCATTGCTTCTGTACTACAACCGTCAGAATATAAATAGAAAAACCTGCACTAGTAGTTCTGTCTTACAGATAAAGTAGCAATTAACACATTGTTATCCACTCCTATTTATACATCTTAAACATTTTACATTTTACAAATGTGTCAAATTCTTAACACCTGGAGGTTTCAATAATTTACCTACACAAAGGGGAGTTCTGAAACCAAGGTCTGGGTGCAGTCAGAGTGTAACTTTCAAACCCTGGTCATTCACTGGTGGAGTTTATTATGCTATTCATGCATCTTGGAGCTCCATGCCTTCTGAACCCTTAAAATCACTGCAGGGCTTAGTCATAATAAAAGATTATTACAGAACACAATGCAACAATATTGAACAGCTGTGCTGGTCTATTTGAAAAAGCATATCTTCAACGGAAAGGCACAGTGCTTCCTTCTAAAACATATTTGCCAATAGTTGGCCTCTAATGCCCCGGTTACATAAAAGTTGGTCCATGAACAGCTTTGGGATGAATGGCTGTAAAGATTCTTATCAGATGTAACTCTCACTTAGACCACATCACAAAGCCACCACACAACTGGGGCGTATCAAGGTTGTAAATCAAATTACAGCCATTAATATAATGTGAAAGCATAGCCACTGTTTTCTGTATTATTATTGTAGAACTATCAAATTAATGCTTGTTTCACAACTGTACAATTCTTATTAACATCACACCTCTAATTACAATGGAAGAATATTCTAAAACACGTTTCTTGTCTGCAGTGGTAACGATTGGGAAACAAGGAACCTGTATCCAGGGCCAATGCTGATAAGCTTCAGAACACCGCAATACTCAGATAGCAGTATTTACTGTGCTTAGAAATCCTCTGGATTTCCCTCCTATAGGCTTTGTCTGAATCAATGGCTTTATCAGATGAGATGCTGGTACATTAACAAACCATTTCTTTACGTATTCAATCCAAATCCATACATATTAAATAATACATAGAAGCATTGCACGTTATCTAACTGCATGGAAGAAAAAAACCCTGCTGTTTGTTTATAATCACATTTCCAAGAAAACACAGATAAAGACATCAGCTAAAAGGTTTGTTGTCTTGACTCAGGGAACTATTCTCAAACAGTTTTAGTCCAGTCCATAATTTACTTCCTGCTGGGAAAAAATATGTAACCATTCGAACAAGCACGGACTGAAATGTATTCAGGGGCAAAGATGATGATGACTGTATCAAAAGATTAATTAAGTATTGATGTGCCAGTAAATTCACATTAAGGTAGTTTATTGCTCCGTTAACAGTGGCTGCAGCTGTGACTTTGCAAGGTGAACAATAAATCAGCTTCAATGAGTTTCGTTAAAAATACCAATATTATCAACTGTGCTGCATTTTCAAAGAGGGTAGGCGATGCAGAAGACAGCATTAACTCAGCATTAATTCCTGCACCTGACACCTCAACGCTAAAAACATTGTGGTATGAAAGAACAGTGCAGAGATCCTTTAGTCTTGGGTATACCTGGGATATTTATAGGTGTTCAGTCCAAATTGCTTGCAAGATGTTTTATTTCCAAAACTGTACATAAAGAGAACTTGCTGGTGGGTTCAACGTCCTACCACTAATACCACTGGACTTAGCTTTACATAGAGAGAATATCTCCAAAAAAAAAAAACTGCTATTTTGAGCAGTAATCATTCTCCTGTGTTTTACAGAAAGCACCACTGCAATCTAAGATACTTTTCCTTTGCAAACCCGTGGCAGTCTAAAGATATAGCGACATGTCAAGATACAACCCCACCCCTACACCCTGTCTCCCATCCACAAGATGCAACCAGTATAGGCTACTCTCTACAGCAGGGTATTCTGGACAACTGGTTTAAAATGTACAATAGTAAAGACCATTTATAATCTAGATTTACAGCATGTACATTGCTTTATTACTGAACATCAGGACAAAAGAAAGCTGTAGGAATCAATGAAAACTGTAGATTTACTGTAGATACTGTAGATCTACTGTAGATATACTGTAGATTTCCCATTGGTGTTCCAGTACAATAATTCCAATGTTGTGCCTGGTGGTGGTTTTTGTTGTTGTTTTATAGGCGCCAGTAAAATTTAGATTAGAAATTATCCAAGTCTATTCGAATGCCCTAAAGAAAACAATGCTGTCAGTGCTGTAACTGGAACACCCAAGGATTCATTGTATTACAATTTATTTTACAAATAATTCACAATGTATAGGTTAAACAATGCATTAACAGCACAGAAAGTTACACTGGCAGGACAGCATAGGAAAAGCTCACAAGAAGCCATTATATTACATGGTCTACCTTTCAAACGCACAACATACCTCTCGCTGCAGCCATCTGTAGGGCTTCTTCAATGCGTAGCAGTTCCTTCTGTTTGGCCTCCTGCAGGTATTTTTCCTCTTTGCTGCATCATATTTAATACCTGCCACAAATAATGATAAAGATCATTAACACATAACTTTTATTTTAAAAAATACAAGGCTCAAGGCTTAGGGTGTATAACAAGGGTGGGGAGTTGTTTAATTGTGTAAAGAAAGTACAATAACAAATTCAAATACAGCTGAAAAGAACGATGGGGTGCATTTTAATAATCCAGAGCGCCAGAGCTTAATATAATCATCTATGTTAACCTGCCAGGGTCCGTCCCCATGTGTAATTTATTGACAGACTTAAAGTCAGTTTAAAAAAAAAAAAAAGGAATCACCTTTAGATTTTTCAGGATGGCAGTGTTAGATCAAGCACTGTTTATGTCATTATCATAGACCCATAGCACATTAAAAAATACACTTCATACAAAGCCTTCAAAAGATACAGTACAAAGGGAACATTAGGAATCGACATTATTCTTTGTACAGAAATACAGGTAAATCATCCCCGTCAGACAAGGGAAAACTTCTGTTCCAGGTGAGGCAGGTTCACTGAAATATCAATCCGATTACATTTTTGTTACACCTGTCTTTGAGCATACTGGTGCTATGGAAAAGCACACCCTCATATTAACCATGATGAAAGAGACATGATGAGGTCTTTCTAGTTTACTGGAAAAGAATGCTTTCTTGAAAAATGTGTCTGTGTGAATTCAGGAAACAGATACTATAAGGGTGACAGGTTACTGTGAGCTAAACTTCACATTGATTCTTTAATAACATGTTTAATATAATCCAGAATTGCTACTCTTAGCCTGGAATAAGATTTACTCAAAATTAAATATAAATATTGTGCATGTTTGCACCCTGTTTTTTGCAATAATAATTTGTTACCTCAAGCTCATGAGAGTCTTGAGAGTGTTCAAATAGTATTTAATGAATGTTCAAGCATATCTGCAAATGAATACTTAAAATGTTTTGGAAATGTTCATTTTTAATTGTCTGCAACTTAAAAGAATGCAGTGTTCCTACAATATTCAAATTCAATCACGACGGGTCACAATGCAGCACAGCAACTTCCTGTAGCAACAGACTGGCTGTGTGCAGCACGTTCAATCCTCAACCCCACCCCCATATAACCTGACTCTCAGATGATCACCTTCAGGGAAGTATAGGAATAAACAAGGCTGAAACTGCAGAGCTGGTAAACTCCTCTCCCTCGCTCTTTTGAAAAACATGTTTATTTGTCTGGACAAGTCAGCAATTTACCAAGAGAGCTAATGAGTTAGAGCGAGAAAGCTGAAAGCTAACTGGCTTCTTTGTGTTTGCCAAGGGGAGCAGGGTTGGCTGTCAGTTTACTCTTTTGAGTTATTACTTTGTAGTGGAAGCATTTCTCAAAATATCAAGAAATGTTGCCTTTTACCTCTTTATTAATAGTCTGAATGGCTCTTTGTGCTCAGCTTGCCAACAGGTTTTCTAAAACTGTCCAGTCAAAGACTGTCAGTACTTTTCTGCCTTTGTTTGACCTACCAGGCGGCCTTGTGGTTAGCATAAGGGTTGTTTGCTGTTGCTGTTTGCTCACAGATGAGCCTAAAGTGTACAATGATATGTTTTGAAGTATCGAACACAGCACGCATTACCATTCGGTACTGGTCACAAACTGCAACCATGCTGTGCTTCAGTAATTTCTTTACTAAATATACTCCAATTTAAAATTACTCCACCAAACACTGACAGAGCTGTATGTTAATGTTCAAAAGAGCTACTTTCACACATGCAGATGGGGGTGTTTGTAGGTGTGTAAAATGCCAAAAGCCACAAATCACGTACATTAATATCAGGTTGATGAGTTTATTAAAGAGTGTAAATTGTTTAAAATAGTAATGTTACACAGTGAATTGTGGCCTACAGTATTGAGTTTTATTATACAAGCCTGACAAAGTTACTGGGGGTAAAACAAATGACTGAATACCAAATGTCCATAGGGGCAGTCACATGCATATCACATGGCACTCACAGATGGCAAAGCCAGAAGATCCAAGTGAATGGGATTTGAAAATAGTTTAATAGGGAGATTTGATAATACTCCATTATAATGGATTAATATTTAGTGGAGACATTTAAGCCAAAAATGAAGGTAACGTCTGATTAGGTATGATGAAATTCAAAATGTAAATGCAAACTGAAAATATCTGATAGGGCTGTCCCAACAATATTAAACATCCTCCATTTTAACAACTCTCAAAGAGCTAAAAGCAGCATTCTTTGTTCCATTCAATCATACCTAGGAATTTAGAATTGCAGCACTTATCACTGCAAATTATCAAAAAGTGCAAATGAAATGTAAGAACAACAAACACCAAACAAGTGTTGCACAATAAGAGGCGTGTGGGTTCCCTTAGGCTTCAAAATAAGGCGGAAATGGGAAATGATGCTGTCGCTTTCAACAGTTCATAAACATGTAAATAAACCTCATTGGGTAAGCATGAATCCCCTTCATGTGTGTTGTAATTACTAATGTTTCTGATTGAACTATGGAGCTTGCACAATAGGCTTTGCAAAAGAAGAACAGCCTAATGTAATTTTCTGCTAGGCAACAATTTCAGCAGTCATTAAAATATCTAAAGATTAAATCAGAGGCCGAATCTACTGAATACCAACATTTAATGTGGTGCCCTTCAATTAAATATATGATGTTAATGATGCCGTCAACGGGCTTCGTGAGAGTTCAGCTCATTAACATGCATATACTGTGCTCAGCACGCCCTCTTCTTGTGTTCAAGGTTATGATGACAACTTAACGTGCTCTTTTTATTTCATTAAGTGCCTGCAAGAGTACCTTCGCTTCAGCCCACAAAGGGAACTTTAACTCTGTATATGTTTTAAAGCTGTACATTTAAAGTGTTCATATCCATTGGCACTGTAGATCATTAAACTAGGGCCTGCTTTTACATTTCCACTACAGCATAGTAATTTCTATGACTATTATACGTAGGGTATTCACACCTTCAAACCGCTGAACAATGCTCCACTGTTAATCTGCTTTGTGGTTTGGAACCACTGAATCTTTAGTAATTACACTCTCTTTGTATATCCACTTCCACCCACAGTTACTAAAGAGAAAAAAGACATACTGTCTCCTTGATACCACTATCATTGTGTATCCATTGTATATAGCCTCAGATAAAGAACACATGGTCTTACTTTATAGATATATTCTGCAAAACAAAAATTGGGTATCTTGGTGAAGCAAATCACCTACTATAGTATGTCAAAGTGCTATGATTTTAAAGTTGACGTGTAGACTTTATGTTTGCAGGAAAATGCTGAAAATGCAAATGCTGAGAAGGGGAGTACATGCAGAGGGGTGTGGGGAGGAAACCCCTCTGAAGTTACAATGGCTGGAGCAGTTTTCATTAATCTAAAATCAAAGTTCAATTGTGTTAGATGCCAGGGAATCCTTAACATAAAATCACAGGCATGTACTCATTACCTGAAAAACAACTTCCCACAGTAACCTCATAGGTATATAAAAAAAAAAAAACATTCAAAGAACAGGACTTCTTGCATTGAACTGCATACCCAAGACATGGCTTGCCATATATTCCCATAACCATAGCAGAATGTTAAACCCATTGTTGCATATTTAAAAGAAATAAGGGAAGGAAAATTAACTGCACTGGGCTGACGAATTTGCTGTACATTAAAATACAATTAAAAGTAAGCTTTTATTCATTATGCCAAAGTCTGTTAATCGTAAATTAAATAAGCGGATAAATAATGGTAAATAATAAGTGGCTAAAGTCTCTAAGCATGTACTCGTTTAAATGTTGCACCCACACAACACTTGTAAAGGACTGCAAAGACTGTAACGGATGTATGCAATGATACATGTATGCACAGGATGCAACAATGGTTTTAAAGCTTTAGTACACTGTGATATTTTGTCTCAAAAGCCATGTCTTACAATCTTTTTTGAGTAAAGAGTCGCTCAAGACAAAACCTTCCTTTTGTGTTGTTAATTTCTTGTTTTTCCATGACACAGTAGGACATGACTTTACTAACAACATATTTCTGTGTACTGTACATTTAAAGTGCCCAAAACCCTCAGTTTACATGCAAATTTGCTGGATAAGTTTGTAATCAGTCTGATAACAGAAAATGTTGGATTTGCCTTGACTCTACCACCTTAAGCATATACTATGTCAGGGGAACTCTTACCTATACCAGTCTCAGCTGAAAAAGACAAAGTCATTAGTAAATCATGTTACTATACTTGTTTACAGTGTAAGATCCTTATTTTTGAATTAAAGCGATACTTTATATTATCTTAATTTTCATAATAATTTATTTAGCAGCTGTTTAATATTACATTATGTGTGTTCTTCATTCTCTTAGATTATTACTGATCATGTTTGCTAATGCCAGATTATTTTCAATCTAAAAACAAAAATGTGGCGGTTGGAAAATGACCACTAGGGATGGGCAACTAAGGAGGTAATTTCTGAAACTCAAAGATTTATTATGCTGGTATCTCAATCCAGTTCTCTCTTCTATTCTCCCAAATCTCTGTCAGGGACAGAGTCCTCAGCTCTAGACATTTCACTAACGAGAGGATCTTCAGGTACCCAGTGTTACCCTGTACTTATGGAATTTGGTTTAACATGGGTTGGAGAGGGGATCTCCATATACAGTACTGGACAAAAACCTGCATTACGTTTGTAATATGAAAGCTGCATCTCCCTGTTGAAAGGCTGTTTCAGTCATGATGGGGAAGACAACAGCTCTGACAGTTATAGAAGATTTCTAAATGTTATCAAAATAATTACATTTGGTGAGGAATGTTCCCTCCAGATTCATTCAAAACACCTTCACACTGAATCAGTGCCAATCAGCCTTAGACCCCGCTGACAGACAGTTAATAGCAGGCTTGTTATTTCTAAATGGCAATTCCTTTCAGGTCCTCACACAGTAGCTGTCACAATTAGACTGGGGAACAGAGAAACATATTAATATATAACTTACTTGCTCCAGGAACAACAAGAAGATAAAGGCCATCTAAGGTTGCCACTACAGCATCATTGTACAGATTCTTCCACGGGATCTTCAGAATCAGCTTACCTAAAAACACATTATTTAAATAGTTTTAATACTGTTTTTCAGTGAAGGAGATCACATATTGTTACAGGGAGTAAATAGCCGTCATCAGTGATTAATTCTGTATCAAACAATGTTCCATTAAAAGAAACGAGAAGCATCTCTGTAATGTACATTAATGGCAGTTGAGTACATCAAGAACATTCTTTTCTTTTTCTTTAAACAGTAATGCAGGTGAAAAGGCTTATAGTGTCTGTTTCTCTAATTGCAAATGGGACTTATAAAGCACTGAATGTCCTATCAGAGTGGTCAGAAACAGGGAAAACTAATTTACTGATTTTATTCCAAAAGATTCTTACTGGACACCCAGAGCTGCAGCACATGCTGTGCTGTTTTAGCACAGTAATATTACGAACATATCTGTTGTTCCTATTACAAAGAACCACTGCTATTGTACAGATCATGATCATTAAGTATTGTGATTATCCCAATACAGAACATTTGGTGTAAACACTGCGAGAAAGGTGTACACTTTGCTTGAAATAGCCCTCCTTCATCTTTTTTTTTTTTTCAGTAGACACAAGGCCACCAGCCAGTTCTTACCCAACCACAAACTGAAAAAACTAAACCCAGTTTGTCGTATTTTTAAATGCAGTATTACCCAGCTTTGCCAAACTGAATGTCCTCGTGCACCAAATACTTTAACAGCGACTTCAGACTTTCAAAATCCAAAGCATTCTTCTCACGTGATGTTCTGTAAAATGAACCGGCATTCAGCATGCTAATTAACTAGCCTCTCATTCGTTTGACCTTTGGAAGCCTTGGGTTCAATGCCAAACTCTCAAGTCAAACGAGTTTGGCGGTCTCAATCTAATGTAACGACACTGGCAATTTTGAAATATTGTGTAGTGGTTTTGTTATGTGGACCAGTCTCTTGCTTGAGAGAGTCAGGACTCAATGCATTAGACCAGCTGATTTCAAACAGTGTACTGTACACTTTCATATTGATGTCCTGAAGGCCTTGAGGTATTGGAAGAGCTGTTTCAACACTAATCCTAATGAATCATCTCAGTACAATTTGCAAAACTGTAGGTTGGAATAATTCTCTGAATAAAATGATATTGCAGGAAGTGATCCTGCTTGTTAAATAAACATGAATGAAATTACCAATTACATAATATCCTAAAATGTCAGGTGGTTTCATGTGACAAAACAGATGCTGAATTTGACTGCTAAAACCTGGTAAACAGTCACCTTTAAATGTCACCAGACTCACTGTCTGAGCAAAAACCTGATTTTATTTATCACTTCTATCAAGCTAATTCATGAAACAAAGTGAGGAACTGGGCAGCTGCAGTGTTTAAACCATTCTGAATGCAGGGCTTATACTGTATGCCCATTCCTTAATGAATAGTTAATCTAATTTTGTACTCCAAACTCAGCAACCTCAAAACCGAAATATTTCTAAATACTTCACTGCACACAGACTTCACGGTTGTTCATTTTCCAGCCAATCTGGAAGTAATTGAATCTTCAGCTGCTGCGTATGAATGCCGAGTCACCTCTAAAAGTATTTAAGTAAGGTGTCATGCCAAATTTTGCATTATTTTGAGATGTGTTTTGATGTTTTAAAAGTACATGTTAACATAAGAAAGTGATTCATATTGGCGCCGACAACAGTAGAATCTCCAGCTGAGGTATAGGTAAAATTATGTGGGTTTTTTTTTTTTAAGTAAAAATAATAATACATTAATCTGTCGCGTATCCGCCTGTCACATATCCACCCTAACCGTTTATCTGCCATGATCAATCTCTTCAGCAACATTAGTTTATTATTGAACAGAGAACATTAGTTCAGAAAATTGTAGATCTTACCAAAATGTTCATACACTGTGTTGCTTGTGCTCCGTGTGCTGCCATTGCTGGTAGTGTCACTTGAGCTCTTCAGTGTGTTGATATGTAAATATATTCTGTTCGCCTCGATCTCCTGCCTGTCAATCAGCAGAGAATGTACCCATCGGCTACTCCGTCACAAGCATTAATACCCTGTATCTTTCTAAACCAGGGATTTAGGGAGCTCCTAATAAAAGCTGAATCTCAAAACAATAAGTGTGTCAAAATAGTTATTGTTACAGCTGTGTATAATAGCATTTAGAACAGGATTCATTAATCCACCTTTTTACATATCCGCCCTTACTCTGGTCCCACCACAGCTGGATACGCACCAGATGACTGTACTGACAAAAGTGCATTTCAACACAATATGGCTCTTTTTGATGATTTGAAGTATTTTAAATAAAGTTGCCAAGTTCCTTTTTTCCCCAAACAAACAGTGGGTATACAGTGGGTAACAATCTGCATGTATTTAAATTTCCTGTCCAGCCCCTGTATGAGCTTTTATGGTGTCTCTTCCACAGTACCAGATTTTTCTAAAACAATACTTGTGTGTTAAAACAAGCTTGAAGGATTGGAAGGTAACCATGGAAACGACCTAAAGTATCCCTAGAACAACACACACAGTTTCTTAATTAAGATGAGATATAAAACCAAATACCGCTGAAACGTTATGTCGGTTGATATGGAGCACAGCTAATGTGGGCAAACAGTGAGGACAGCAGAAGACTAGATCAACATCTACCATCTAAATGTGCAGGCCTCAGCCTGATTGAGTACTGGTTCAAACTGCAATTAATGGAGTTGCCCGGCAACCCCTTCTCTAGCCTTCCCTTTAAACCAGCTGAACACTTATCTATTTATAACGTGTGCGCTAAGCATATTTACTTGCCTTGTTTAATTTATTTTAATGGTTTGGCAGGCCTGCTTTAGCTGCTTTCAAAACCCATCATCCATTCTTATCAGGGCAGTCCAGTCTGCCTTTAGGCCAAGCACAATACTTCTATTGGATTTCCAAGCCATCTATGCTCAACCAGCAGGAGCAGACTGGCTGTCAAAGTCAGCAGCTATGAACCTCATACAAATTTGATCATTAAGGCTCTTCAGTCTTTTTTTGCTCAGAAATAAAACAAACAAACAAACAAACAAACACAAGGATTAAGAGCAATATGCATTCCCTTCTCATCTTGTAATTTAGGTTCACTTAACCTTTTATTTTAAAAGTACAGTTTTAAATGAGATCTAACAGAGGAGCTGTGAGTTATTTATAAAAGAATAGCACTTACAAGTCTATTTTAAATTTAAAAATATATATAAATATGTTGGTGCTCTTGAAAAAGGTTTGGGATAAATGACTCTAGTTAATGTCAAGCATGGTCTCTGATTGCTCCACAGTCCCAACTTGAACATTTATTCCTGGGCCTCTCAAGCAGAGCCTTGAACTACTGCGCTAAACTATGCAGTAGTTTTGTGATGTGGACTTATGTTCGTTGACAGCTAGGCTGAGATGGCAAAACTCATGCCAATTATGGGGGAATCAACCAATCACTGTTAAGTGTTTGTCAAAATTCCAGTACATCTTCTGCTCAGGTGTATAGTAAGACACTATACACACAATGTATTCACTTCTACAGTTCTGTCTTGTACTCTCCTAAATCATGATACCATTGAAACAATGGCATGTTTTAGTTTATTTTATTTTTTTATTTGCTAACAACAATTTAAAATAAGTCTAAATACTAACTACACAGGCAAAACCACCATGTTCATAAAAACAGAGTCATACCGCAAAACTAGAAAATGTTAAAACAGAAGTCCTAATATTGACAGAGCTGTAAAAGATTACTCTCAGAATAGTAAAGAAGTCTGTCCAGAACACTTTTTTTTTTTTTACTGTTCTGACTGAATAAGTCTTTGTTCTGTTCTATTTTCAGGGGTAGAGATTACTTTAAAAGGTCAAGTAAGAAGAAAATAAACTAGAAGGGTATTTGCTTAGCACAGAAAATCACACCAATGTGCACTAGCAAATGATTATGTTCGTACATGTAAGGTATTGATAGCCAGCAGGTGTTTGGGGGTGAACTGTGCCTGTTTCTTTTCCCCATCATTATGAACCTCTATACAACATTTCAGATCGATCCAAAAGGCTTTCAGAAGTTAGACAGATAGACAGACAGCAAGGGATTTTCTACTGTATATTCAAACCAAAGGGAAACCAAGTAGGAGACCCTAGGAACAGGAATGGTTAATGAATTTCTAGAACTGAAACTCAGTCCAAAAGGTGGTATATCCCTTTATGGAAAATTAAATGCATATTACTGTACAACTTTGGTGTTCACCAATTTTCAGTTGGAAGACTTGAAATTAAGCAAACTGGCTATTATGCATTTATTTACTATGTTTCCTTGAAAAATCTGCAGTTTTCAGAAGATCCAGAGAATTAAAAAGACAGGCATCATAGGAACTTTGAATAAAAGTATCAATCAGGCAAAATTATATACCTAGCCTTCAGAATGCCCAAAGATGACACGTTCAATATTCACATGACACCAGTAACTTGACATTTAACAATACAGAGGACCTATATTAAATTGCTTTAAGGTTAGTGAAGCATTCCTTAATATCCAATCTAACATTGGAAGCACATCATTCCCTGAACTGCAGTGATTCAGAATTTGACATGACAAATAATTAAAAGGATATTACACAGACTGATTATTCTCAGTGAATTGCAGTGGGTCCTTGTGGGGCAGGTGTTAAGCAGAATTAATGACTCAAAATTGCACAATACATCTAATAATAAGGAAAGGTATGAACTGAACCTATTTAAAACATCTCATCCTTTTCTTCCATCTTCATCGGTTTTAAATGAATGCTGGGAAGTACAAGGGTTTGAATGTTCTTTCAAAATGTAAATTAATATTTCACTTTCACTTAGAAAAGGTTGGGAAAGCAAACGTGTTAGTCGCACCATATTCTACCAGAGAAACACTGTTCTGTACAGTAGAATCTATACTGCTTATATGAACCAATACAATATGGTTAATTTTACTACAGACTTCTGGGACATGTTGTGCAGACCTCTGTTTCCTGTTGTACACACCTCCAGTGTGGCTTAAAAATGAAAACAGATGTATATAAAACTTTGCACAAGAAATATCATTAAAGTGGCCTCACCAAGTTTCACAATAAATAAATAAATACATAAATACAGTACATAAATGTCTATTTTAAGTGTAGCACTGACAGCTAAACAGCCAGAATATCAAATGACATCAGAGACCACTGACTTACATCCGTCAGAAATCACAGCTGTTACTTTGTTAAAGGCAACATTGTGCATTAGTACAAACCAATAAATAAGAAGCATGCGCTGGAGCTAAAGATAAATACATACAGTAAAGTAATTCATTTTAGCATTCAAATGCTCTCAAGGAAATGAAAAGTTCCAGTTACTGCATGTTTGATACAGTTCATTTCCTACTGGGGCACAGTGACCTTAAGAAGGTGACAATCTTATACAATCTTGTTCTGAACTGCTGTACTAAATATGGACATTACAATCTGTTTGAACACGCAAGGCGAATGGTACACTGGTTACACAGAATGCTGTGCCCACCGCTTACACTGGCACACAAGACTTTTGGGAAATCAGTTCTTGTCCAGTTCTCAAACAAATACCACGTGAACTGCCAGTATAGATTAAAAACAGTAAATATTATTTTCAAGTACAAATATTGACAGTTCTTCACATGTGACAAGAAATACTAGTATTATGCCCAGTACAAAATCTGGCAAAAGTAATGAAAACAAGATAATTTCTTTCTGTGAACAAAAACAAAGCATCTGGAATAGTGTGAGGTTTAATGGCATCTCTGTTGGATATATTTTGTAAAGAGATAGTAAAATTGACATGTGAAAAATCTGTGCCATTGAAATCGCTAATGGGGTGAAATGATATATATATATATTTTTTTTGGTTGTTTTTTTACAGAAAAAAGTGTTGTTTTTTTTGTTTTTTGTTTTTAATACCAGCCAATAGTCCCAGAAACCTGAAAGTCACATGACCATAAGCCAGCCATATAAGGCCAGAGGTCAATATCATGGTCTCAGTTTATATAACAACTATGATGATGTCCGAGATATGAGTCTTTCACTAAGCTTCCAAGGACAGCTTTATAAAATTACTGACATGCAAGGGTTAATTTTTCTTGGCTGATACACTCCAATTTTACTTTATTTTGTGGAGAACAAAACCAGAATTTGAAAACCATCTCAGGTCACAGGTCTGAAATGGTTTATTAAGATACTATTCGTTGTACTAGCTGTCGAATATTTGCCCCATACTATCACTGCCCCTCCCCATGTTGTAGAGCTTGTGGCTCTTTCGTTTGGAATAAGCAGCGATTTCAAATAACACGCTTTAGATCAAAAGTTGCTGCTGGCATCCAATCATATCACGTTTTCAAACTCACTCCAATGGCCTGGTTAAATTTTACAATATAAAATTGAATTTAGAACAGTCACAGAAGCTACTGCTTTACTAAATCAATAAGAACTCAGTGCAATTAGGCCACTGATTACCTGAAAACAAAACTCAGCACGTAACTAAAGTTCCCATCCACAGGGTGTCATTAAAATGTCATTAAACTTTCACACACCGCCTAAAGGAACACATCCCACACACTATTAGCAGTAATCAAAGAGACAGTATTGTATGTATGCAATTCTTTAACAATTAACAGGCAGACCTTCTGGAACCAGTATTGTACTGCATTACCTTATAATGCATGAAAGATAACATACAAGAAAATACAAAGACTATGTTGTCTTGTTGGTTTGTTGTAGCAGCACCATTTTGTAAAAATGCTGTTTTTGTTAGATAGATAAAGTGTAAACTACAGCATCCTTATAGTTTGTTTTTTCCACGGTTATCTCCAAACAAGAAAAGGGCACCTTGCCCTTGTGTATAAAGTCTGAGTAAGCCTAATAGAGACTATGGGTGCATTTTAACATTTAAAACATGAGTGTTTCTTGTAAACAAGTGGATTTTGTTTATGATGTTAAGGTGCCTGGAGCTAGATTAAAGAAACAGACAGACATTCTGCCCAGGCAATGACACATATATTAAAGTGCACTTCATCCTACAAAGATACAAGAGCATGTATATTCATAGAAAAGAGTGTAGGAGCCCAAGATTACTGCAGGATTCTTTAAAACCCAATCAAATTGGGTCTCGCACAGTTCCAGTTGCTTGTGTAGGAATAGGTTAGCTAGAGAGGAAGTGCACTAGCCTGCAGACTCCTTGTTAGGCGGACAGTGCATTACCAAAACACAAAGGACAGTGTGCTGGGAAATAGAAAAGAATTAAAAACATAATTTATACGCTCCATTGGATTTAAAAGACACAAATCCATTGGGAGATGGATGAAGACTGTAACACCGCTGGGCGTACAGAGCACTGTCAGGCTTGTGTGGTGATTAATCAGTGGACAGACTGGGAAGACTGTAGACTAGTGCTAAGGGGTTGATTTGATCAACGTATATGCCACATCTGGGTTTTCTTTACAGAATTGTACATCACTGGAGAATCCCCCTGGATTCACCGATTTGTGGCTATCCAGGGATCACCCCCAAAAATAAAGTGGTTGGCACAACCCAGGTGGATTCGCTAACAATGTAACATACAGCTGTGACTTATCTAGACAGGGTACAGCAACCCCTAAGATTCTGATTATAATGTAATGGTCAGTAGTTACTAGATTTTCTGTGGAATTGATAAACATTTGGAGTAAATGTATTTATTTATTTATTTGACAGGGACAATGTACACTTTGGAACACCTATGACATGTCACAAGATGTGTTGCATCCAGATTTAGCTAGGAGCTCATTTTCATTGCCAGTCCCAGGCAGGTGTATAGAAAGGAAGAAAATAAATAAACAAAACACAAAAACAGAAAAAGAAAATACATATAAAAGTAACATTTACAGGCGGAGCAATTTGCAATTGACAGTTTAGGTAAATAACTTGAAGTTATCTCCTCAAACATAATGCAATTATTCCCTCTAAAACAAATACAGTTATAATACTGAACAGAAAACAGCTAAAATTCATAGTACCATAATAATAATTACCCTTCCACCTCTGATTTGAATAATCGCAGCACAACAAAAAATCTACTAATATACCACAGTTAATAATAATTTACTTGACCCCTTTTCCTGTGAAGAAAATAAAAATTATAACCTACAAAAAAAAGTGCAGTTGGACAATGTCCCTCCTTCTTGACTTCTCGCATTGATTAGCTCCAAATACTTTAAAACCACCCCAACTACTGTGGCAGCAAATTCCTGCATTTCTATTAGAGGATTGTGTCATGCTTACAAGATTTAAAACGAGATTACAATTAGAAACGAAGAAGTGTTCTTGCTCGTGAGATTTAAAGCTATATTACAGTTCGATAGGGAGTATTTACACTTCGTGGAATCTCAAACAGAATTGCAAATTTTGGAGAAATGCAGAAAAATGTCTAAACACACAAAAACTCCAGAAGGATGTGCCCGTGACCAGAAGTATTTAGTTGTGGAAGACTGCAAAACAAAAAGGTACAATTGAAGTGTGAAAGTACTGTCGAATTACTATACATATTGTGACAGAAAAAAAACACCCAAGAATTTTGGAAAGTAACCGAAAACCATAATTTCATACAGAATATAAAAAGTGAAACCTAAACTTGTATAAGGTGCACCAGATCTTTAAATGATTAACCCACAGCAGCAAAGTGCCTAGGTTAGCTTTATTTTGACAATTTGCAGAACAGGTTTCATGATTTTCTTTGTTAATATAGGGGACTTTCAGGATTAACTGCATCGTCCACATTGTTTATAAAACTCAGGAATGCAACAAGTGGCTTGTGATCGTCAGACCACATTTATCACCAGTCTTCTTCAACCTTACCTATCTGAGGTTGCCTTTATCACTCATTGATCAATTCTACTTTGTGTACAGCTGATACTGCAGGGTTCAGTAGCAATCCCACTTTCATTACACAGGTTAGGGTGGCAAAATCACAAGCTTCTTATGTTAGGCCAGTGGTCCTCAAAGATTTACATGTGTATTTCACTGAAGGAGTTTACCCTAACCAACTACTAACTCCAATGACTAAAATAAAATGACACTGAAATATTGAATTATCAAACAAAACAGAAGCAGAGGGCACAGAATAAGTACACTGTAATGACCTTCGTTCCTCTCCCAGTACATCAGTATTGTAGTATTCATTATGATGTCTGCTGCCGTCACAGGTCCAACACTGGTCTTGCATACTTACTCAAACTCTGCTTGACAATGAAAGGATTGAATCTGTGCTCTTTGATCTTTTGGTGGTTTATTGGGAAATCTTCAAAAAGTGAAGTGTCAAGGTGAATGTTTAACACCCTGAAGCCTAAAGAGCACATTGTAACTTGTCTGCTGCCTCCCAGGATGTCATTGTTTAAACTAGGTTATATCTAAAATGGACCTATAAAAACGGAAGCAAAACCTTGGATCAGGATAGATAGATAGGTACTCACCAATCTGCCCTGCCTTTACTTTGAAAGGAACGTTGAATTCACTCTGTAAGAAAAACAAAAATATGTTGGCTGGACAAATCCACCTGTCCTGCAAACAGACAGGTTTCCAAAATATACTGGAGGCCGACAACAAAACAAATCTTTTCTAAACCTTATGCCTCTCAAATGAGTTATCTCATGTCTGTCAAATTGACACCAGTAATGCATTGTAAAGCAGGGTTTGATATGAATCCACTTACTTGCTACATTACTATAGGCCCACACACTAGCAAACATAATAACCAGAAATAAGGAATACTTTTTTTTTTTTAAATTAAACAAAAAAAACAAAACAGGATTATGAACAGAAATTAGTGTAGCTCTAGGCAACAACAAAAATACAACACAATATTCCCACTATTTAAATACAGTGGTTAGAGACTTAAATTACAATTTAACTCAATAACATACAAATCCCAAGCCAAGGAAGAGGCTTGTGTACCATGTCACCTGTCACCATGACCTTTAATAACAGCGTGTAGAATAGTATAGCAAACTAAGGGTTCCCTAGATATAGCTTTTCATCCAGGTGTTGGTACTGTGAAACAAAGTCACTGTGACCTTCATTTCTTGGGATTACCAGTTGGAACAGGTTGTGTTATTAAATACAGAAAAGGCATGCATTGTTCACAGTGACTGCACCCAGTGCAGTTAGCTTCTACTGTATATGAAATGTGCATTGTGTATAGGGTTTTATGGATAGAAATCGAGCCTTTCACTTTTCATTTGTTTCCTCAGGTCTGTTTTCTAGATTCCTTCCTGTTTCTCTCATTCTCCAGAACTCTAGAAACATAATCCCTTTTAAAAGGTGTAATTCAACTCTAAGCGATTATCTCCAATGTGCATTATCAAGTTTAAAAATAACTAGCCCATAGTCCACCATTTTGTGACACTGGCTTATTCATTTGCAGCTTTTACTGCTTATTGGATAATACAGTTACTGCACATTTGTATAGACCTTAAGAAATAGAAATACATTTTTGGGCTACTTCCAAGACTATAATGCAGTTATCCACCCTGCCACAACTGTGTGTGAATGAAGCTGAACAGCCCATGTGTCACCTTGATCCTTGTGGAGTCTATGTTTATTTGTTTATTTAGCAGGCGCCTTTATCCAAGGCGAGTTACAGAGACCAGGGTGTGTGAACGATGCATCAGCTGCAGAGTCACTTACAATTACGTCCCACCGATGCGAGCTCAGGAGGTTAAGTGACTTGCTCAGGGTCACACAATGAGTCAGTGGCTGGGGTGGGATTTGAACCGGGACCTCCTGGTTACAAGCCCTTTACTTTAACCACTGGACCACACAGCCTCCTATATGACCAGGCTGCGACCAGGGCAAACGATGCACTACATGAATGTGCTCAATTTAATTCCGTTTTATATCTTATTTTAATGAATCACTAAAACAGGAATGTGTTACAGTACTACAGTAGTCCAAAATGATAGTTAAATTAAATTTAATGGGGAAAAAAAAGACCATCCGTAAACAATGAGTGAACTCTCTGGCACAGCAAGGTACTGTATAAACAATGACTATGCTGCCTGTATCATACAAAACGCCCACAGCACTGTGCAGCTCAAGTAGCCAATTAATCACAGATATTAGGATGTCTATTTGAAGACAGCATTCTGATGATACATGCATATGAAGAAGGAATACTGCAAAACAATGTCAGCTTTAATAAGAGTCCAGTCTCAGTCTATTTAGCTGTAGGGATACTACACTGCATTGCACAGGAGCAATAATGCACTAGCCGTGTACCAAAGTCACAACTTTGTCATTGGTCTTTTAGTAAAACATTTCTTTACAATATTCTCAGCATAGTGGTTTTCAGTTGATCTTCTTGTTTCCAGATCCCAGTTACCGTGCCACAATGCAGGTATGTTTTATTACATGTTAGGGTCCCAGGCGCAGCAAGTTAACTACAGAGTAGTGGTAGGTAAAAGTGAAATGAAGGTCTACAAAACAAAAATAAACACCTAATTGAGAATGCCACAATGCTGTCTATTTGATCAACATCAGGACAAGCCACAGCTGGATTTTATTAGAGCATTCTACAGCACTGCCTAGTTACCCTGGATTGCATCAACCACCTATCCATGGTTATCCCATGATCACCCCTAAATGTGGTTGACGCAATCCACGGTGAATCCCAATCCTGTAAAATGATCTTTAAATCCAACATTGCTTATTCCTGTGGGGATTGTACAGTAATCATGTTGTGGTACTACACTGTACAAACATACTAAATATGTTACACTAGGGATTTGTATATGTTATCCCTCCTAATTTAAAAACAAAGAAGTCACTTACCAATGCATTTTCCTTGACTTTCAAGTTTTCAAGAACCACATTGCCTGTAAGAAGATAAAAAGAGCAATCATTAAAAATTCAAGTTTGGTCCTCTTTGCTACCTCATTCTCTTCCACCCTTCATAACTGGACTTAGAACAG